>VZTE01002788.1:168267-245553 GCA_013397775.1 Eulacestoma nigropectus | reverse complement strand
CAATAAATTATTATTATTATTATTATTATTATATTGGTAATCTTGTGGACAATCTAAAAATTGCAAAATGTATGTAGACATACTGTTTAAAGGAAACAAACCAATACCTTCGTGATCACAGAATCACTGTATCTTCGTATTCTTCGCATGAGAGCTTTTTTCTTCTTTCACCCTCATGTTTTTCCCTTCAATCTGTTGCTGTTTTTAAGTCACCTTCATTATTTCTCTTTATGTCCCTTCTTCAGCTTCATGTCATTATCTGTGACATTTGCTTTATCTCTGACTTCTCTACAACCCTCGTTCTCTTGTCTGCTCTCTCTTTTCCTGTTATCCTCTTGGTTCCAAGAACATTTTTTCAGGCAAACCCTCTCTTAGACTTGAGCCTTTGTTCCCTTTCCTTGGGCTGTTCTGATCTGTCCTGTTTGGGTATTTTGCTGGGTCTGCCCCAATGTCACATGAGCACCTCCATAATGTGTCAGAGTGCATTAAGCAGTGTGACTTAATGCCTGTCACATATGGGTCATTCTCTTGGGGTTTTTTCTTTATGACATCCTGTTTATGTGGAAAAGGGGAAAAAGAAATAACAAGTTATCTTTAGAGCAGTTAACAGTGAGTTTGGTGATCATGGTCCTTTGTTCCTAAGGACCTTCGTCTTAAAGCCCTGCATCTCCATTCTGGACTCGAAGCAGTTATTCTTGAGGAGTCATACATGAGCTCTGTGCATACATACATATTTTCTGTAGAGAGTAAGGGAGAGTTTTTATGTCCTTGCAGATTCCTGACAGCATAAGCTTGACTGTTTTGCCCAATATGTGTGTTGTAGCATTGCATTCACAGAATCACAGAATTATGTCGATTGGAAAAGACCTCTAAGATCATCAAGTCCAACCTTTGACCCATCACCACTTTGTCAGCTAGATCACAGCACTTAGTACCATGTCCAGGCATTTCTTGAACACCTCCAGGGGTGGTGACTCCACCAGCTAACTCCCTGGGCAGCCTGTTCCAATGCTTAACAACCCTTCCAGTGAAGAAATTCCTCCCGATGTTTTGAACTCCTTCTCCATTGCATCTGCCAGGTTGGGAATTTTGCTGAACTTTTTTTGCCCTGCCCTGGTTTCTAAGCTGTCGGTCGGCTCAGGAGAACAAGTAGGCACTACGAAGCTTTCCTCCACCTTAACCACAGTCTGCACGATCTTCCTGCCTTAACAGTGGTCTCCATCACAACCGCACACAGAAATTCTGATCTGTCTCCAGCCTTTCCTCATTCCTGTCTCCAGTCACTTCTACAGATAAGCCCACTGTGGAGCCAGCCCACTGTGGAGCCAGCCACAGCCAGTGGTGAATGTTCTCAACAATTATAGGCCTCTTCAGGGTGAAGACAGCAAATAGTCCCTAGAAGGGAAGTAAGAATATGGGACCTGATGTCATTTTTATTGTAATTCTCTCCTCCTGTAATTCCCGAAGAGTGTTTTTTTCCATGCTCAT
Organism: Eulacestoma nigropectus; assembly: GCA_013397775.1. Lineage (NCBI taxonomy): Eukaryota > Metazoa > Chordata > Aves > Passeriformes > Eulacestoma > Eulacestoma nigropectus. Next base: position 244,065 of record VZTE01002788.1, on the reverse strand, counting down.
TTGTTTTCAGTTACATCAAAAGTCAAGTCTGTGTAACTCTAGTAATATAGATCACCTTCATAACACCCAGGATATTCAGAGAGAAGCTTTAACTTAGCCATTATATCATATTTTACTGCATCTAGTTTTATTTTCTCTAAGTTTTAGTGTAAGATTTCATACAGCAAGAATCTGGTATGCTAGGACAAATTGTGCAAACAGAAGATGTTGGCCATAAAAATAATTTCCTGCTTTTATAAGTGTGAAGAGACTGCACAATATAATGTCCTCAGTGGGTATTGTTGTTAATACAGTTCTGAGTCTCTATACAATGAGCATTAAGCTTCCTGGCATTAATGTTTGTGATATACAACGGCTTTACAGGGTCATTTTCCTTGTGCTGAATCAAGGCATTCCCAGGCTGAATTCAGACTGAGTTGTATCTGTGATACTATTTTTGGCTGCAGAGGTTTTCTAGCAGGGTATTTGGCCCTTTACCAAGAAAACTGTGGGCTAATTCCACAGAAATTCTCTGTCTGCTCAGCCTTTTCTTTGGTCCATGTGGATGGATAGATGGATGTCTCCTTTCCTGACAGGGAGTAAATTGAAAGTAACTCATTTGAACTCACTGACATCACTATGGCACAAAGGAAAGAATGAATCAGTCTCTCAGCATGTGTTGTTTGAGGAGGTTGAACTCAATTTCTGGTAAATGAAGTTGACACTAGTATCATACTGCATCTCTTGTAAAGGTTCTGATCTTCCCCGAGTTTAATTTTCCACAGTTCATTCATCTCTATTTTGCCTTGAAACTCTTTATTTTGTCTTGGATTTGCAGGATGTCTTTAAGGACTGCATGTGTAAAGTACAGGATGACAGATAAGTGGCCATGTACATCGAGACTCTTACTCCATCTAGGGGCCCTGACAACATCATTAAAGAGCTTCTGTCACACACAGGGGGAAGGATGGATGTGCGAAACTTCACCTAAATCTCATTTATCTGTCATTTCACATTCTGCAGTCTTGTTGCCTTTCTCAGTGTTGCTGATTGTCAAGCTGTTTGTATCAACTGGAGCTTTTCTCCTTGGCCTAGTCCTTTTTTCCTCAGGAGATGTGAAGTTTTAGAGCATGGTATTTTAAGGGGAGACACTGCAGTTGCCCTCTGGTTTGGGAGTCCTGGTTATTGAGAGAATCAGCTGGGGAAGTGGAGCACCAACCCACTCTTGCAGAAGACATTGCTTTGAATATGAGTAATGTCAGGAGAGAAAATCTGGAAAGATTGTGTGAACACAAAGCCCAAGTTTAGTTAAATATTCTGTATAGTTTCTCTGAATAAGATGCTGTCTACTCAAATGAAATTGATACCCCGAAAATGGATATTCCAGATACCAGGATCCATCTTTCCTTTTTTTCAAGCTGATTATGGGTCATATCCCAGAAGATTTTGGGGCAAATAAATTGCGTTGTTGTCAAATGGAATACATGGTTAAATACCTATGAAAACTTGAACCTATGATAGTAATTAGCAACTTGGTTACCAATCTCAGCAAAAGGTTAAATAAGATCAGTCTGAACTGTCCTTACGACTTCAGACGTAAGATGCTTTTTCACTGCAAGTCCTGTGTGTCGCATGAATTGTCCTGCTCCGTAGCAGTGCTCTCGCTCTCAACAGCTGAAGTTGGTACTGGGATTTTGTCCCAGAAACCCTCTGGACTGAACCAAACTCTTCAAAAGAGAGAAGCATATGCTAATAGTCTTTAGTAAGTCTCTTCTGCTCTGGGGATGAAAATTGCAGTTGTGGTATCAGACTGTTTACCCAAGCATTAAGTTCAGCTTAAGAATTTCTCTAATTATTTTTAATAGATGAAAATGTTATGGGTCAAATTCAGTCCACATTACATAAGAAAATATTTAAATTAATAGATTAAGGATCAGGTTAAGAATTTGCATATATGTAAAATATCACATCTTTTATATTCAAGAAAGTGCACGATTGATCTTTCATTAGTATTCTGTACCTTGTGTTGCTGTTTACAGTCTGGCCAACCCTAAATGATTTCAAAAATAATACTGCAGAAAACAAAGTAACCATGGATCACACTCTGAAACACAGGATATATGCCAGGGAGGGCTTTTGTTTTCAAGCAGTTCTAAATGTATAATAGATGTTCATTCTTTATCATTGACCTTTGTGATATGACTGAACTTTAAAGGTTGATAATGTAATCTCACCTTGTTTTCTATAGCTATTAGGTAATAAATTGTTGTAAAGAACTGTTAAATCACATTTTCCCTTATCATCACAAGCTGTTTTTTAAAGGAAACAGCAGTTAATATGAGATTGGGGATAATACCCTGTATCCTTAAGCTGGTAACGTGCACTGCTTCAAAATTAATGAAAAACGTAATTAACCCCATTTGTTAACATTTGCATTCACGCTACACTTGCGTTTGGCTGGTAGCAGTGCCAAGCAAGCTGTAGTCCTCTTGTGGCGTGGGGAGTGTTTTAGGGGGGGTGGATGGAGCTGGCAGTGGTTGTATCAGAGGGAAAAAGGAAATTATTGATGAAAGAAAGATGTGGTATAAGTCAGGCTTGGCATTTGAAGAAGCATACTGCTGGAAAAGATGTTATCACTGTAATAAGGGCATCCAACACGAAGACATTCTGCCTTTTCCACCGCACGGGTTTGGCATTGTTTGCCTGCCCCTTGTGATCGCCGGTACAGGACGTCCACACGGCCAGATCTCCACGCACATAGTCTTGATTCGACTAGATACAGAGACAAGGCCATTTTCGGGAGACAGCGGTGGGGATGCACCGCTTTTGGTTCGCGCTATCTCGCTTGACGTTGTGCCAGGAGAGAGTTAAAATGTTGGAGCGAGCGTGGCTGCATTTAAAATACACCCAGTAGTGCCATCCTGTGGCGAGGACCGCGCCCGCCAGGAGCTTGTGCAGCGTGTCCCGCCGGCTGTCGGAGATCTCAGCTGGTGTGTCTTGCGTTCTTACACACCATCTGAGCTGTGCCAGCCCCTCGCCTCTCTGGCTTCCTCCTCGTATGTTCAGGCATTTCTGAACTTCTGCTTTCGGCTCCGACGTAGGAGGGTTAGACGTGGCTTCCAATTCTCCTCTGGAAATATTTTTTGAAAGTCTCCGTGGTTCGGTTGCTGTATTCACTGTCAGGTTCACCAGTTCTATATTTTACAAATTGACCTGGGAACTTAAATGTAGGGCAAACCGACCTTTTTCAAGAGAAATGAGAAAGCTGTTGTGTATCATACGTATCTATTGACCAAGTCTTGTTACCTCATGAGTTCTTTGGCTGTTTAAAAGCTGACACTTGCAAAACCCTTTTGAAGGAACTATTAAGTTCAGACTAGTAAGTTCAGACTGAGACCTGATCACACAGTGCCTCAAATAAAGCTGTTCTAATTAAAATAGTTTTATAGTGGGATTGCAGGAATAATAGAGACACAGTCTAGAAATACCATTGTCTTTCGCAGAGGGGGTGGTTATAAAGTTTCCGACTATGGAATACGTGTAGCAACAGGTCTTCTATTCGCACGTTGGTCTTTAATTCATAAATATGTTTAACTCTTAAAATAAGAAAACTATGTGTAATCAATGGATTTAAGCCACGTGACTTCTTAGCAACAGTGCAGAATTTTAATTTTTATTTTATATTATTTATTTTTTTAATTTTAATTTTTACTATAAGAAGCTTAGAGTTAGAGTTTTCATAATTTCATTTTACATATGTCATACTTCATTCATCATTTCAAATAAATTATTTCAAAGCACATTTTAAAAAAAGGGAACACTTTGCCAGCATCTGGGTGACAAGTAGATGACAACAGTTTCCCAGCCCAGCACTCAGTGTGGATCACCCACTGTTCCCTTTTGCAGAATTGACTGTCATTGCTGCTCCTTGGGGAGATTGATGGCTTCTGCCACCCACAGAGAACCCTTCAGGCTTAGGTTAAATATAGGTGAGACAAGATGGTCAGGAATTGACAGCAGGGGAAGAAGGAACTTCTATTGCAAATTAAATTAATGTGTAAGAGAAAATTTACTGGAGAGCTTTACACACTCATACACCTTGGTAGATTTGTCAGGTACCATATTAAAAGTGAAAAGACCACATTTCAGTGTACTGTTAGTCTAATGATTATTCCTCATTAGTAACACTTGGCCGAAGTGCTGTAGTGATCAGAATCCCAGGAGGTTTTAAAATAACTCATTTTACCTTCTGGGCACAACATACATAGAGTATAATGGGGTGCCAGCCCATCTATGCAGACAGGGGAACCTTTAAAACTTTCCCTAAATTTTCAGTGCCTCAGTTGTACACATCGTGTCCTGCAGATTTCCAGACACCCTGCAGCCAGGTTTGGCACCCGCTCAGGAATGTCTTTGTGCATGCAGTGTGCAGCTGGCTGGCACATGCACAGACAACCCAGCTCCTGATGGCTGGGGCATCACTTGTCCCATGTGGCATCACGTGGACAGGTGAATGTGTGTGAATCCAGTGACTCCAAGTGCAGCTGACTTACTCCATATGCACACTGGTTCAGGAAAAAGCTACTTCTGTTGGCTGATGTAAATGTTCAGTTCCTAACCTGGGCGCTCCTCACCACTGGGATGGGCAGGCAGAAGTGGATAGCCTTATTCCAGCTTCCGGCTGAGCCAGTGCATACCACACACCTGTGCAGTCTCACAGCACAGGCAAAAAGGTGAGGAGGAGGAGGAATGCATGCAGCTGACAGGGGACTAAATGGAACCATGGCCTCCCTCTGAAATCCCCTGGCCTTCAAGGGAAAGCTGAAGGGAATACGTGAGTACACACAGTGCTGTGGAGGCCTGCTCTACACCTCACACAAAACCTGTTGAGGATGTGGAGGAGTCTTTCTCAAACACTCAAGGGGGCTCAGGGTAGGTTCTGTGGGTTTTTTATTTATTACATGTGTTAGGAAAGGGCCTTGGAGCACAGCTTATTGAGTAATGATTTTAGAGAAAAGTCCATGGGGCAACACTGATTCCTTTCCAGTAAGAGTTACTGTGGTTTTGCGGTATAGGTTCATGATTAAGCAAGGACATCACAGAATCACTGACGTTGACAGGGACTTCTGGAGAGAACAGGGTCAGCTACAGCAGATTGCTCAGGGTTTTTTCCTGTTCAGGTTCGATTATTTTCAAGGATAGAGACTCCACAGCCTTTGTGGGCAATACCACAGTGTTTGAAAATCCTCACAGGGAAAATCTTTTCCTTACATTTAAATGCTTTTCTGTATTTTAATTCATGCCTGTTTCCTTCAGTCCTTTCACTCTCCTTTCCCTGAGAAGAGTGTGGCTCTGTGTTCTCTACTCCCTTACATTGGATCGTAGAATCATAAAATATCTTGGGTTGAAAGGGACCTTGAAGATCATCTAGTTCTAACCTCCTTGCCACAAGCAGAGATACCTTTCTCTAGACCAGGTTGCTCTAATCCCCATCCAGTCTGGCCTTGAACACTTCCAGCAATGGGACATCCACAACTTCTCTGGGCAGCTCGTTCCAGTGCCTCACCACCCTGACAGTGAAGAATTTCTTCCTCGTATCTGAACTAAACCTGCTCTCAGTTTAAACCCATTCCCCCTTGTATCACTACATACCCTTGTAAAAAGGTCATCTGCAGTTCTGTTGTAGGCTCTCTTCAGGTACTGGNTAGGCTCTCTTCGGTTCTGGAGGACTGCAGTTAGGTCACCACAAAGCCTTGTCTTCTCCAGGCTGAACAATCCCAATTGTCTTTGCCTTTCCTCATAGGAGAGGTACTCCAGCCATCTCATCATGGTGGCCAGATGTTTATACACACTGGTAAAGCCCTCCTGAGCCTGCCTTCCTGTAGTCTGAGCAGTCCCACCTCTCTCAGCCTCTTTCCATATGCTCCAGTCCTTTCATGATCTTTGCTGTCACCAAGGCAGAGTAGAGGGGAAGGGTCACTTCCACTCATGTTCCTGTTCCTGCTCCCATATCTCTCAGGCTTCTTGTCTACCTGCCCTGTCCACTGCTGCTGCCAGGCAATGTTCATACAGCCCAGTGATTTCAGCACAGCTGGGCACCAGCTAGGCAGCTGATCCTTTGCTTTAAAGGCATATTGCAGGTCAGCATCCAGCCTGTATTGGTACATGGGGTTCTTCCTTTCAACGTTCAAGTACTCTGTATTTCCATTTGTTGCCCTTCCTGAAGTTCCTGTTTGCATATTTCTCCAGCCTAGTGAGGTCCCTCTTAGTGGCAGCCCAGCCCTGGCGTATCAGTCACTCTTCCCGGGTTTGTGTCACCTGCAGACTTGCTGAGGGTACTCTGTCCCATCATTCAGGTTGTTAAGGAAGGTGCTAAACAGTTGGATCAGCTGCCTAGCTGGTGCCCAGCTGTGCTGAAATCACTGGGCTGTATGAACATTGCCTGGCAGCAGCAGTGGACAGGGCAGGTAGACAAGAAGCCTGAGAGATATGGGAGCAGGAACAGGAACATCCAGGACGTATCCAGGTAGGGACTGAGCAAAGGTTCAGATATTTGGGCCATGAGCAGTCTGAGTGTGCCAGACTGTGCAGAGTGACAGCTGTCACCAGCTGTACCCTGCCAAAGAGTACCTCATTTTAGCTGGAGCAGAAGCAACACCCTGGTACATTTTCTTTTTCATGTAATTTGGTATCCACAGAGCACAAAAAACTGCAAGCCTTCGTGACTGGCACTTTGATCAGCATATTGGTGGGATGTGCAGGTAAAGCTTTAAGTGATCACACTACAGCTGACTGATTTGAGGAGCAGCTTGGCCACCAACAGGTGTAGTTTAGAGGAAAAACACGCCTCAGTCAGTCCTCTGTTACCTGCCTGGCCAGCAGGAGAGAGGGATCCAAACAGAAAATGTGAATAACTTCCCAGGGCTGCTTAGCAATGATGATGACAAATGGCTCCAATACCCTGATTTGTGATGGGTTCATAGATTCTAATAAAAAAAAGAATCCTATAACATATTTTATAATATTTTTAGGATTGTTAGACAAGGAAGCATAAATCTTTCCCTTTTAATGGAATCCACCTGAAATACCTGACATACAGTCAAGTGCCATTGATTTCAAATGACAGTACAAGTATGCTTAAACTTGAGCATGTGTGTCAGAGCTTTGCTAGACTAAAATCTTCATGAAATGTACAGTAAAATTTTGGAAATAATTTAAATTAATATTTCTTTAAAAGTTTTTTCTTCACCAACAAAGGAAAATATATCAATTTGGTCCTGACTATCACTTGAACATATTTAACTTATATTTACTTAGACCTACTTTATGTTAAATAAATTTTTAAATGTTGTTAAAGCCCTAATTTAGTCATTTCCTGTGTTTGATTAAATGTAATCTCCTCTTCCATGTTCATTTAGTAATAAATGAGGAGGTAACCTTGTGAAGTTCATGGTTCAGGTGTAATATAAAAAACGAAATAGAACAGATGAGGATTTTTGTATAGGGAGATCCATTTAATGGTAAGAAAGCTTAAGCACACAGACTGTTTTTAATTTTTTTTTTTTTTACTACTTTGAAGATAAACTTTGCTACAGTTTTTTTCATTTTTATGTTTGCTTAGGGCAACATCATTTCTTGACAGCTGATTTGAAGTAATCTGCCTCCTTTGAGATTAGTGATATATCCAAGATTATCTGTATCTCACAGCCTTTCCATAATTATAAATTTCATGATGGAAAGAAAACTTCATTTTTCACTGCATAAGTAAATATTAATTTTTTGCTTTGAGTTGAAAAAAGGGAGTGCATCTCTTCTCTCTCATTTTGGCTGTTAAGATACTGTATCTACCAAAGAGAAAATTACTCATTGCCAATAAATTAAAGTTACTAGTTACAATAAATCAAAAATACTTTGGTTTTTGAAGATGAAGAATGAAGAGCCTAGGAAATACCTGAAGAAAAGAGGGAGGATCAAGATCAGTGAAACTGACATATGTGTGTCTAATAAGCAACATAAGATTGCTAATGTCTGTTTTCTCTAAATGTGTCCAGGGTTCATCTCTTGCACAAATTGACCTGTTGACAGAGTTGTAGGTGATAGAATTCCGCACTGTAAATACTAATTGCTCATTTTCATTATAAAAGTAGTAAAAAGGAAAAGGTATTCTGAACAGAGGTAGAGGCAGAAAAGCAGGATGTAAAACTTGAAGGTATCTGAAAACTTTTTAGTTTGAGGAAAATACAAAACTCCTTTCAAACTGAGCCGGCCATCTTCATCCACCCTTGCATCCTGCAGGGAGAGACTGATCAGTTCTGTCTCAATGTGCTGGCAACAAGCACTCTCCAAATGTTGTTTTAACAGCTGAAGGAGTTCACTGAAGGAAATAACATTTGCTATTTGGAGTATATTTTCATGCATTAGTCTTAATTCTCTGCAGTTCAGCCTGGGTCTCCTCAAAGAGGGCATTTTTTGGTAACGATTGCTATGGAGTGAATGGCAGCCATCTGTAATGCTCCTCATCTGTGTTGTCCCACTTCTGTCCAGGCACTGAAGTTTATTTACATTTAATAATGTCTGTTACTGAGCGTGCTCAAATATGAAACCTTCTATGATGCTGTTTAAATATTACATAAAGTCATAGAAGTTACATTAGCAGACAGTGTTCACCATAGAAGATGTAATAACATAGAGCTTTAGCTTAGCTGTGACTTTAGAGATCACTTAACAGGAAATCTAAAGGGAAACATAGTTTAGCAATTGCTTGTGGAGATTGCCTACATTTTTTTCAGAGATCAGGCAAATGAGTGAGACCTCCACCTGGGTAGCTGTGCTGTTTACAGAGGGTGAGGCCTTTCTGAAGGGTCAGTGAAGGTTGGCTGGGCTTCATGATTTTTGATTGCCTTATACCACACAGGCATTAGATACCAGCAGCTTTTACTCCTTCTGCATAGTGATCATCTGTTGGCACTGAAGAAACAACTGACAGATTTCTCTGGTTTTCCAAATCTGTTTCTGAAGGGGCATATTTCACATGCTGAGGCATAATTCGCTTTTCAGTGGGAAATGTGGGCAAGGCAACAAAAGCAACAACAGCAATTAGAAGTTAAAAACAAACTTTTGGAGTTTTAGTCTCTTGAGGGAATTCAAGGCAGATTTTAGGAGAGAGAAAGTTCTCCCGCATTTATGTGCTGCTTTGTTACTCTGCAAACTCTTCTCATTAGCATCATAGTAGCACGTAGAAATCAGATTTGGCGTTTATTGCCCTACGTGTGCAAACAAAGTAAGGAGATATGCCTTCTTCAGTGAGATTAAAACAGTCTCAGAGATGGATAAATAAATAAATGAGCATAGCAGGTATTATGGAAAATGGGTAGGAGAGAAGATGAGGAATGTAAGCTTATGCAAAGTTTGCAAGGTTGACATTCTATTACTACATTGAGAAGAATACAGATACCACATTAGCTATAGGCATAAATTTCTATTAGTACAAATGAGTGGAGCTTGCAGAGTCTTGTGGTTTACCTTCCCTTTTGTCATTGCTGACAGGTTGACTTGGCAGCATGATGTAGCGTGTAAAGGTTTGCTTGCTGTGTGAGTAACCTTAAAAAAAATAGGATTTGAGGTGATCAGTAGGGCACTACACCTGAATGTAATCTGCACAAGGTCAAGCAATGCAATGTAAAAGGTAGTGACTATGACAGGAACTGGTAGCTGTTCATACAGATTGAAGTATTTATTATTCATATTTTATATAAAACCTGAATTATTCTAGGTCATGTAGTAGTCAGACTAGAAAAGACATCTTTTCTTAATGTTTAAGGAGGAAGGTGTGGGATTCACCTTAGTTAACTTTACCAGCTCCGAGTTTACGTGTCTCATGTAAACATGTTGCTTTAGGCTTTGTCTGTAGTCATTGAAGAAATATGGGCAGATTCAAAGCACTGTTCATCTCACCTGTCTCCCAACAGATTCTGCTTTAAGGTGCTTTTTTCTTTCACTGACATGAGAGGGAGCCTTGATCACCGGTCAACAGTAGACAGTTTTTTACATTTAATTTAGCTGCATGATTCTTGTCCATAACAACTGACTTTTATAAAGGTCAGAGACTTCAGTCATTTGTACAGCAGCCTCACAAACTCTCCTTGTGATTTGGAGCTAGACATTTGAGCAGGTATTTTCAAAATTAGTAGTTCTTGTTAAATGTCTGGCTCATGTCCATCTTCCCTGTTGTCCTTCAGGAAATATTACTTCCCAGCCTCTTAGATATATGTAAAATTAATGAATAAAATGCAAAATAAGATAGTGCAGTAGGATTGTTGTTTATTCAGCTTCAAGTGGAACCAAAGTGTTTCTGGAGAAAAAAAAAGCCCAAGTAAAATTATTTATAGCACAAATACACAGCAGTTCCTTGAGACTAATATTTCATGGTGGGTAGGGAACTCTTACAGCTGTGTGATTTCCAATAAGTCATTTTCTTAGTCTTGTGCCCTACCTTTCTGGCATACCAATGAACATCAGGAGAGCTTATGAGTCTTTCAGGTTGGAGTTAACAATAAAACCAGTAATTTTCTCTCAGATGTGTTTAGTATACTGATGTTATTAGTCCCATGTCTGCTAGCCTCTGGACATTTTCCTTCCCAAGACCATCATCAAAACTAACTCTGGATGTGACTGTGTTATGAGAAATATAATATCAGTGGGAAAACAAAACAACAAAAAACCCCTCATTAAAATCTGACAGCCACACAGTATCAGTACTAGATCACGTGAAGAATAAAGACACCAACCCCCATTTCAGCCTTGTTCATAGTGCCAGCTCTTTTCCTCCATATTCTTTTATTCAGGAATTTTCCACTACTAGGCCACAGCAATTAAAGTTTAATTACAGCATGAAATTCTCACTGTTAGGGAGTCTGGATGTCTGGTTCTTCCTCCCTGGGTAACCTTTTATCAGTGTTAGGGAAACCATCACAGCTTCCAGTGACTGCAGAAGTGAACATGTATGGTCAAAACAATTCCTGCACACGCTGCTTGAAAGGTACCCCAGCAGTTCTGATGACATGATTTGTTACCCTTCAAATTCCCCTTTTCCACTCTGATGCTTCTTTCCACTACCACACTCATGCACTCCCAGACAAACAGCCTGTCCTCATTTATTCTTTTCCCACCATCTCTAATGTTGCTGATTTTGCATCCTTATTCAGTATTTATGATAAGGTTGTCCTAATAATTTCTGCCTTGGTCAGTAGTGCTGGTACCCTGTTTGTTCTGTTTTTTGGATTGCTCTCTTGTTAGTGTAGCCTCAAGGTGAGCCATCTACATATGGCATTACTCTTTCTTTTGCAATTTGTTGTGCCTGGTAATTTCTCACGTTGTTATCTTTCTGTAGTTCATGTTTGATGGTTTGCACACATAACCAGAAGCCAACTTGGTGAAACTGCTGGTGGAAGCACCTTCTTCATCTGCTTGGTCTGAATGACCAGAGGCAGCCACCATGGCCAGCGATGGCCTGCATGGCCATAGATCTTGAGGGAAACATCCCGCTTCACCTTTTGCTTTCTGACTGTCCTTCCCTCTTAATACCGCCACAAAATACATGCACATGGTCCAGCCTGTTCCTGCATCTTCTGGCATGTTGCTCTGTATTTCTGGTATTTTCCTTGGCCGTCTTATGTGGTGGAATGCTCATTAACCCTTCTCTCCTGGACCAGAGCATGGCCTGCTTTCTGGTGGCTTCCTCCATTCTCTGGCCTCTGAGCCATGTGGAGAAGCTGCCCAGAAAGGGTCAGCTATTACGTGCCAGCTGTCTTCCTGGAGGTCGTTCATCTCCCATTTATCCAGATTACCTCTGTGACAGTGAAAACTGATTGAGTGGGAATGGGAATGACTGCATTAAAAGGATCTGAGACCTATGCCAGATTTTTTATGGGGAAGTTGCTCTTCCACCAGCTGGAAAACAAACAGAAGGGTTCAGAGGTTATATACTCCACCCACCCAGCTGCAGTGGGTTGACTCTGGTTGGATGCCAGACACCCACCAAAGCCTCTCTGTCACTCCCCTCTGCAGCTGGTCAAGGGGGAGAAAATAAAACAAAGGGTTGAGATAAGGACAGAGAGAGATCACCCACCAAATACCATCACAGGCAAAACAGATTCTAATTGGAGATGTGAATTGAATTTATTACTAACAAAATCAGAGGAGGATAATGAGAAGTAAAATAAGACCTTAAAAACACTTTTCCCCCACTCCTCTCTCCTTCACAAGCTCTACCTCTTCCACCCCAGTGGCACAGGGAGACAGGGAAGGAGGATTATGGCCAGTTCATTACAGGTTGTTTCTGCTGCTGGTCAGGGAGAGGAGTCCTTCCCTTGCTCCAGTGTGGGCTTCCTCCTATGGAGGACAATTCTCCATTAACTTATCCAGCCAAAGTCCATCCTGTGGACAACAGTTCTCCACAAACTGCTGCAGCATGGGTCACTCTTTCACAGGGTGGAGTCCTTCGAGGACAAGCTGCTCCAGCATGGGTCTCCCACAGAGTCACAAGTCCTACGAGGACACTGCTCCACTGTGGGTTCCTCTCTCCATAGGTTTGCAGGTCCTGCCAGGACCCTGCTACAGCACGGGCCTCACACAGGTTCACAGCTCCCTCTCAGGCACCCACCTGCTCCTCCATGGGCTGCAGGTGGATCCCTGCACCCCCGTGGATGTCCATGGGCTGCAGGGGCACAGCTGCCTCACCATGGGCTGCACCATGGGCTGCAGGGGCATGTCAGCTCCAGTGCCTGGAGCATCTCCTCCCCGTCTGTCAGTGATTTCGACACGGACTTTGCCGGGTCTGATGAGGACTGTCCAGCCCTCATGTCCTCTGTGGCTCACCTGCAGCGCTAGTCCCTGATGCAGGGCACCATTCGTAGCGATTGTGACACGGACCCAGACCGGCAGGGAATCTGAACCGTTTATTCAGAGAAATGAGCTGGTTTTCTACACTTCTTCAAGGCACAGCATTTCCTTACATGGCAATTCTCACTACGTGACCTATCCCATGCTGCCACATCAGCAACACACTTTCTGAATGTCCTTCTATGGGGTGATCACGCACTGTTCACCCGCCTGTCAGCTTCCGGCAGCTCCTCTCCGTAGGGCTCTGCTGCGTGCCCCCTCCTCCCCCCAGGCTCCGGCAGAGACAAGCCTCTCTGTGCTGCCGTGTGCTCCTTTGTGCTGCCACGTGCTTCTTTGTCCCACAGCCTCTAACTCAAGCTCCATCCCATTTCTTCCCACACCCATCCTTTCCGCTGACCTTGGTGTGTACAGGGCTGTGCCTCTCACATATTCTCACCCTGCTGTTCTCTGGCAGTAATTACAACTGTGCAAAACCCTTTTTTTAATTCTTCTTAAATATGTTATCCCAGAGGCATTACCACCATTTCTGAATGGTGCAGACTGGGCCAGCAGAGCGCCCATCCTGGAGCCGGCTGGCATTGGCTCTGCCAAACATGGGGGAAGCTTCTGGAAGCTTCTCATAGAAGCCACCCCTGTAGCCCTCCACTACCAAAACTTGGCTGTGCAAACCCAATACATCAGCTTAATTCAGGATAACATTTTGAAGGCAACCTACCAGCATACAAGGTTGCCTATAGAGGTTTCCTTTAAATACAAAGATAAAATAAATGCTTCGGTGTCACGATGGAACTGTATCTTGTAGATTTTCAGAGTTATTTGCTAGGGAACAGCAAGAAGAAATGGAAAAGTGCCTTGTCTAATCCCTAAAGTAATTGCTGCTGCTGTTACCACCCATCTGTATGGTGTATCTTCCTCTTTGGGCTTACACATGCACTAGCAGGGTGTTGGAGGCTATTTATTCCGTAGGCAAAAGAAGGGAAACCCAATCATAGGGCAAAATTCTAGACTAAGTAAAATGACTGTATCTCGTTTCATCATCCATCTACCATCAGCTTACATTTCCCTGCCATCAGCCCGTCATGTCACATTGCAGTCTGAGACAGCACCTGCAAACCAATCAAGTAAAAATATAATGAGGAGGATTTAAATTAAGCTTCTCTATCCACAAAAAAAAAAATCTCCTTCCACATACAGGTAGCTCTTGATACATTGTAAGACATATCACCATGATGTGTAATGAGAACTGTGCAGTTGTTTCTTTGATGAAAAAAAGAGAATTTGCACCCTGAACCTCCTGATTTGTTTTATATTGACACTTTAGTAGAACAGTAGGTAATACTTAAGATAAAGGGATGAACCCTTGAGCTCAGATTTGAACTAAACCAGTCTTTAAATTACTGTAGGGGTTTCTTTATTTTTTGGCACAGTTCACCTCTTCTGGAAATGGCAGTCCCTGGCAAGCCAGTCATGCTTCCACAATAACAGTGCTATGCAAACAAGATTTCTGTTTGAGTACAATATGAAGGGTGAGCAGAGATTGTCCTTTAAGCTGTCCTTGTAGGTAAAAACAGCCCCCATCAAATTCAACTTAGACCAGGACTTCATCAAAGAGAGAGATCTAACAAATCATTTGGCAAATATATTTAGACGACACAAAATATGACTTTCGGATCACTTCATTATGTGTTATTTGTTTAAATGTAGCTTGTCTACTCTGACTCAATTACAATTCTGTTTCTGTAAAATATTTTGCTTTCCATACAAATTGCTGAAAAGAATTTTCAAAATATTAGTATGTGGTAAGCACTTAGTATTCTTAGGATCTTCTGAAAAGCCCATCTGCTATGCAAATTAATATCTAAGAGTAATTTCTGAATGGAGATTCATAAAGGCATGGTTCAGAAAAACAATTAGCAGATGTTTACCTTTCAGTGATTTCTGTAAAATACAGACTTTTATTTGAATACTTTGTAAAATGAGGAATGATTTCCCGAGGTGAGGTTGTAGTCATTACAACTAGTAATATCAATATATTGTTTGCTTATTAACGGATTTGAATTTTCTATGCTCATTCCTGCACCAGATTCAATATTCGGTGTTGGAAAACACATTCATTCGTTTAATTATTCATGAAGCATGTTGTACATGGTTGTGTTATTCCCCACCCCGTGGGAGGAGGTGACTCTTTTCTCAGTTGCTTTCAGGAGCGCGTTTTCCCAGCGGAGTCTTTCTTTCCTGTCCTCTAGTGCACCTGGTGGACATCTGGAATGTGATAGAAGCCTTGCGAGAAAACGCTCTGAACAACCTGGACCCCAGCATCGAACTGAACGTGGCTCGCCTGGAAGCTGTGATTTCAACCATCTTCTACCAGCTCAACAAGCGGATGCCGACGACCCATCAGATCAACGTGGAGCAATCCATCAGCTTGCTGCTCAACTTCCTGCTAGCGGCCTTTGATCCGTAAGTCTGCCTTCCTTCCCTCCTCTCCCAACTGGTGAAAGGATTTTACTTCCTCCAGAAATATCTCTGGAAAACAATTGAACAGGCTCAATTCTGTCCCAAATAAAGAGCATGTGAATAGTGCTAACTAGGAGGACAACCTAAATTGAGGGCCTCTGCTTTCCTTTCTTTCGAGCCAAATTCAGCACAACTGTGTTTTCATCCAGCTACTCAGACTTGTTCCAGTTTATATCAAAGAAGAATTATCTACAGAAACAAATTCACATGCGCTTCTAATTTGGCTTGTTGTTTATTGACACACCAGTGGCTGACACCACTGCAATGCCTCTGCAGCACTGCCGTGGGTTAATAGCTCATTATTTTGAAAGAGCTCATTTCCCTGCGAGTTCTTGCAGCTGTAAGCAATTTTTTTTTCTGGCTCATGCGAGTGCAGCATGATTTTGAGACCATGACAGAAACAGGATTAAAGACCTGGAGGTGATGAAATTCATATTGTTTATTACTGCATGGGACTCATATTACAAAAAGAACAAGCTTGAGATAGAGCAAGCCACTTACATTAATGCGTATTCTGTGTATACCTATTACAGTTTCTGAATACGTAGTTGGCAACCTCTACTGCAATATTTGCCATCCTCAAAACTGAGTTATTGGAGAACAGTGGTTAAGTCTGACAGATGCAGATGTTGTCACTTTATGTCTTATTTTTTGAAAATTCACCAGCAGAAAACACTGGCCATCAAACATTAAAATAAGGATGCTTCCTCTCTCTCTTCCCAGTCCTCTCTCTTGCTGCCCTGGTACTGGGTGTCATTGAGCACCTCTCGGTGCCAGACCAGCCAGTGGCTCAGTCACCATGGCAACGGGGAGAAAAAGTAGATGTTCCACATGAGAAGGCTGCACTCAGCCTCTCCCCCAGCCCCTCCTAGGGGAAGAAAAGAAGCCAATCCATTGTGAAACCATAGCCTTCAGGAATATTTTCCTCTCCTCAAGGGCAATAAAAGAAGGAGCGGGCATTTTCATTCATACCATTGTGGCTGTGACAAGAACACTGAGGGATGCTGGAAATGGCCAGCTGCATTTATTGCTGCATGCCACAAGTAAACTGCTTCCTGGCTGGTAAACACAGGGAGAGACCCTGGACTATGGAAGCAAGACTTGTGATAACGTGCTTATTTTGTAGCTCACTGTAAAGGGGTAAAGATCTCAGCTACACAACACAGTTACTTGCAGCAAAATGGAGTAGAGGAATTTAGTCCCCTGGAGGGAATCAGAGAATGTTTTTAAGGGGGTAAGGTTTTGCTTTTCTTGATAACCTCCCATGTGCTGTGGTTCATGACCTGTTTCTGGGCTCCCATCAGGGCCCCCCCGGGGTGAGGAAGCTGTGACCCTCACTCCATTTGTCAAGCAGCAGCTCAGTCTGTTGTGCTCCCTGTGAGTGGAGTGCATGAGATGCACCTCCCAGAAGGGCAGAGACACCCAAGGAATCCCTAGGAAGAGGCTCCCAGCTCTGGGGTCAGAGATAGGGACTAGCTGCCTATCACCCCATATTAATTACACCAAACATATGAGATGAGGTTCAGGTGCAATCTGAGATACCTGCGTTCAGGCTTCATGGAGATACATGTCAGCTAGATCTCTCTGTACTGTAATGGAAGTCTAGACACCTGTCACAAATATAGACATACCAGCTAAGCATCTGATTCTCAAAATGTGCCCTACCCTTCAGTAGTGACTCATATTATTGAAGTTTTGGGTTGAATATTGGTTTAACAACCACTCAGGTTTCCTGGTTTCTGGGAAACGGAGGGAGCGAGGTGGCTCTAGATGCTACAGGGACTGTGAGAGCTGCTGGAGTCTAACCAGAGCTGCTGTCTCTGCTTCCTGTGTTGCTCCTTTCCCTCCCCTACAGTGCAGCAGAAAGATCATTCTATGCTGAAAGTTAGAAGTTGGTGGAAGGAGGAGCAAGGTATTTTCTTGTGGTCTCATGTTCAGAGAGAAGCAGCACTCTGCGTGCCATCCAGAGGGATTCAGCAGGCCAGAGAAGTGGGCCCATGGGAATCTCCTCATGAGGTTTAACAAGGCCAAGTGCAAGGTGCAGAGAAGGTGGTGCAGTTTTTCATGTCCCATTTGAAATCCAAAGAAAGTGGAGAAATGGACCTAACTTATAGTAAAGGGCCACAAGGGACAAGTTATTTCATGTTTTAAAATCTAGTAAGCCTGCCACTGTCTCATTTATTTAGTTCTATTTGTTGCTCTATATGTTGCTCTTTGTGTACTGTGCTGGCTGAAGATCCTCCAAACTTTAAACAGAGCCTCTTCTTTCATTTATAGCCTTCTGAAAACCTGGCAGGTTTCTCTGCCCTCTGGTAAGGAGTGTTTCCCTGGGCCTGCAATACAGATGTCTTCTCGGGAGCTAAAACTTGGCTAGCAAAACATAAAAGGAACCACAGTATAGTGCTGTGGCATCTGGGCCAACATGGCCACTGCCGGTGCTGAGCTTACATCCCGGTTTTTTAATGTTTTTTTCATGGCCTTGGGGGATTCATTAGGCCTACAGATAATTATATTTCTCTGCTGCTCAACCCTGAAGGGAGGAAGAGTGGGGAAAAATTATAGTGTACAGAATTTCACGGGACACTCAATGTGATATTCCTTCATGCTACTAAAAGTAAACTAAAGTGCAACCTTATAAAACTGCAAGCCAACAAATTCAAAATTCACGGACAGAAATACTTCTCCAATTAATGTATCATTAGTGTCTGAAAGTCATCATCACGTGGTAGATGACCCTGACAGACCAAAACCACTGAGCAGAATGAGGTGATCAGACTTGAAAAAGTCTAGACAGAAATATACCTGATCTACATTTTTAACCACACGTTAAAATTGGGCAATAGCTTTTGCTTCAAGGCCTAAGGTGATTAACTTGCTTTATGAAATAATAGCACACTTCCTTCACTGGCACGCCAAGTACTACATAAAAAGTTGACAAGTACAAACCTCTCTGAAAAATTCATCCCAGGCTGGTGTCAAAGCCTCGGCATCAAGGTGGAATGTAAGCCTTATTCACTCGAGTCGTTCCCCAAAAAACTCCTTTTAAACAGGCTGTGAAATATTCTGTGCTGGATCATCTCCAGCTATTCCTGCTGAAAAGTTTAACTGATAAGAAACTAGCTGAATTTTCTCTGTTCCTTGACATACCCTGTCCTATGAATGGAGCTGTGGGCCCTGGGCTATGAAACAGACCCTGTCTGGCCTGGGTGGGGGGCTTGACTTCTACAGAGAAAAGAGGAAATATTCACACCCGTGTTTCATCAAGTGAACATTTGAATTGTACTGATTTCAATGTATAAAGATGATCAATATCTACTTTGAAAATACAGCTTCTTGCTCATCCATCTGTTCAGAGCAGTAAAGTGTTTAATTCCCTCTTTTCTCCACCTTTGCTACTCACTGAAAACCACAGAGGCTTTTGCAAAGGAAGTCCAGCAAAAAAAAAAAGGCATTTTAGAGATTTGGACATCATGCATTTTACTCTCCTACATGAAAGATTTTTGCTCCATGTCAATAAAATTTTGTCTCTGAAACCGCTTTGTGAAAATGCAAATTTGTAATTACAGCCTCTGCCATTTCAGAATTGACTGCCTTGATTACGGTGGGTAGTAACCAATAGCTGAAGAAATTTTGTTACTTTTGCAAAAGATACCTCAAAGTATTAGGGGAGCACTGCTTAAGCCTCATTAAGGAGAAAAATCATATTTTCTCAATGTCCTTTTCATGGGACACATTTGCTGTTTCTAAAGATGTGATGTTATTTCTTGATAGCTTTCCCCACCATATGGCTGTCTCAGTAAGGGTGTTGCTAAGATCCTGACAAATGACAGTGTCAGCTATTTGGTACCACTCTCCTTGGTGAACCAAAAGGCAAAATCAGGCCCTGGAGCTGGACTCAGCCTTGTATGGTCTTTGGATTTTTTCAGGCAGTCTGTGGGGTTTCCTTGCTCTGGGGACAGGCTGTCTCTCTCTGCAGCTATGCAGTGGAAGAGGAGACCTTCTGCTCTGCTCTGGTGTCTAAAAGCATGTATTATTTTTTGCCCTTTTTTCCCGAAGCAGCAGGAGATTACCGTCAACCCTGGCCATCAATCCCTTTCCAAAGTACTCCATCCTGTATTGTTGCTAACTGCACATCAGCTTCAAGGTTTGCTTTTGACATCATTTATGCTTCTAGTGCTTTTCTTGCTGAAGAGTAACCTCGACAAGAGAGGTGCAATGTAAAATCAAAACATCTTCTGTCCTCTCTTATTTCCACTAGTAAAATTTATTTCTCTTTGCATTAGCCAGCCCAAAGCTGCTTTCAGGGAACGCCAACTTCTACTGAGATCTTGCTGCTGCTGTAAGCCATTGCTTCAGCATTTGCTTTTGCACAGCAAACACTCTGAGGCACCAGTGCTGCCAGTCAAGGGCATCTGTAGAGCTTAGACACAGCTTAGGGCATTTCTGGATCCTAATGATATTGGCGAGTCTTAGGCCCCATTACCCTGTCTGTTCATCAGTCATATGTATTTAAATATGCATGTGTCTATATGCACACACACGCAGACATATGTATTTGGAGGGCAAATTTGGTTTATACTGGCTCTCATGATGCTTTTAGGAATACAAATGACCGATACAAAATACAGTGTCAAAACTAATCAACTCAAATGGAGAGATTGAAGAGATAAATGATATCCTTTCTTTTTCTGTTCCTCTGTTCCATAACTGTTTGAGTATGGGAAAAGCCAATGGCTCTAGGGTGGAAAGCTGAAGCCAAGTTGATATGTGTCTGCCATGCAAGAATATAATCCTATTAGTAAATGTAACTAAACCTCCTGGGAAAAATAATCTAAATCTGAAGCACTTCCACATGGGCTTTTTTTTCATCTCTAAATCTTCCATTGCTTCGTAATAATGCCATTGCTTCTACTTAGCATTTTTTTTTTTTTAGTGTAACAGCTCTTTTAAAGGCAGATGGAAGCCTCATGATGAAACAGTGCAGAAAAATTCCTACGGGTCTAAAGGGTCGCATGCACAAAAAGAATATAAAAGGACCACATTCTCAGCCATAGCAGTGCTAAGTCTGGTTTACACAATCCAATCAACAAAGGATGGAAATACAGAAGTCTGGAAATTCCTATGCTGTGATTTTAATCCTATGAAGCCAGTCAAAGGGAACTCAATGAAATTAAAAAGTGTGCACAAAAGTCAGCATTAAAGAACACAATAAATAGTTCTTTCTTAAATACTGAAGTAGTGAATTTATTACTTTTTGTCTGTATTTCTAGTTGATTTTCTTGCGAAAAGCAGAATTTTAAATGAGTGTAATGGATAATTAGAGTTAATAATTAGGGTTATGGGTTACACTGACATAGAACTAAATCCAATTCAATGAACTTTAAAGATTATTAGCTAGTCAAGCTTAGGGAACTGACTCATTTTCTAAAGTCTGAGTGACTTAATGAATGTAGCAGTGAAGCATGTAGCATGCGTCAGTGTACAGATCTGAGTAAACCATTCATGTCTGTCTTATGTCTATATGTTATTTCATTAGTCTGGTTTGGGATTAGCAGAGAGAGACATAGTCACAGGCTCCATGTCTTTCCAGAATCAGTTCATCTTCTAGTTCTGATCAGACGCAATTTTCTTCCTTAAAATTGTGAGTGACAATGAACAGAGTAATTTTAGAAATACTGATGAAGAGCTAAATTTCTATATACTACTGTTGCCAGTGCAGTTAGGCCATCTTATATAGGACATGACTGTACACATTAAACACGAAATCCCTTATAAACATTGTGTTCCGTAGTAGAGTAGACTGAAGTTCACAGAAACTTCATTTCCAAAAACTTACACAAAACTTTATTATCTAGCCCTGTCATTAGTCCTGTCAGTGGAATTTAGAAAGAAACAGGGCTTCCATTTTGCTAAGCTCACAAATATTGGTTGTCTCTTTTTTAAAGCATGATGACATGTTCTCACTGATGTCTTTAATTAATATCAATGATTCATGTGGGAAGCTGTGAAGTAATGCCGAGGAGTTTGGATGACAGGTAGAAGTTGCTCCAGTGCAACTCTGGATTCCTACTGCCTTAGAGTAAGATTCAGAGAACTCCAAGAAAAACCACATTTCACCATTTGGATGTCAAGAACATTAACATTAAGAAGCAGATGGACTAAGGAGCGCATGTTCATTCTCGTCTTTGGAAAGGGGCTGAACACTAAACTGAGGCTGATAGGTGTTTTAGGGGCTAAGTGTGCCATGCAGTGTGTGAAGTCATGTTTTACTCATGCAGCTCAAATAAACCAGGGTTTCTGTGATGGCAGGTGGTCAATGGGGACCATCATGGCTGTAGAAGGAGAATGAGTATCATTTATAAGGCAATCATAGGACCTACTGACAGGTACAGATGAAGTTTCTGCAATGATATGAGCCCTTTCTCATTTTTCACTTTTGTTCCCAGTGCTGATTTTTTCACTTACTTGCAATCTTCTAGGTCCAAAAGGTTCCCAAAGCACTTAGGATAGGGAAACCATGAGTGTGATATGTGTCTCCTGGTGCTACTGTATCACAAATAGCAGTAATAATTATCCCTGTAGTGTATAATGAGATAAACAGTTTAATATTCAGCTTCATATACGTAATAAATCTGCTCTGAGATCTTTACAGAACAGTGTACTGATGTGTGTTCCCACAAAACAAAATTTCATTTTAAAGGTCTTGTTTCTCTATGTCTCAATCCACATATATTGTCCATTACAATAAGTGGTGTCAGAAATATGCATTTTAATTGAACATAATCTCATAAAATGGACATATAAAATATGTCTACTTTCTACTTTTGAACAGGGAAGGACATGGTAAAATTTCCGTTTTTGCTGTCAAAATGGCCTTGGCAACTCTTTGTGGAGGAAAGATCATGGACAAATTAAGATGTAAGTGATGTTTTTTAACTGTTAAGAATTGTTATTGTTGGAGAAATAACAGTACAGGTAGACAACAGGGAATTAGAATAAGTTGCAGTTTCATAGCTGGGTTTGGGAGTTGCACTATGTATATCTCCAAGTAAATCCCACTAAATGTTTGGTTGAACTTCACACTGAGGTTTTAAAAGACAAATTGCATACATTGAGGTTCTTATTGGTGGATTTTATTTTTTTTTTCCATTGGGGTTATTGAATTCAGAATACAGATAAGTGCCTTAACATCATGAAGCATCATTTAACAGTTTCTTCTGATTGTTTTTTAATAACATATATGTCGTTTCACACCTAGTAGAACAGTATATTTATGTACTACTTACATTTTCTTCCACAGGGCATTCTTATGCCATGTATTTTGGTGAACAGATTCTCATTTCACAGGATTTATTCCCAGTTCCCCAACAGCAAAGGCATAGTTTACTTGTAGCTGCAGTGGAAGACTTTCTGTTTAGTGATATGATGTCTGTAGCTCAGATCCAGAACACCATTTTCCAGACTTTTTGACCAAAAAATCTTCCGTTTCCGCTGAGCCTTCTACCTCAGCCCAAGAAAAGTGAGTTTAAAAATTACTGTTGATTAGAGTAGACAAGTAGAAATCCCAGGTGCTGATTTCATCTTCCAGATTTGGTGCCATTTTTTAATACATTATTTCTGTGTAGAAACTCAAATACATACTGAACTAAAGTTCAAATTATAAATTGAGCACCATTTTTTCCCTAAGCTGCTTTAAGAATAGGAACTTGGTCTATCCAGTAAAAGGCTGAAGTACAGTGATGATTTTTTGGGTCAGCAGTCCCAGAGTTCTGTTGTCAGAATTTCCCTTCCAGGTTCCTAGAAATGAAGCAGCTGACATGACAGCCTGAAAAACAATAAATGTTCCTTAGTCAGAGATCTCCTGCTAAGCAGAGGATAATTTTAAATAAGTGGAGAAGTAAGGGCTGACAAACTGACATCGCTGCAATAATAAAAGTGTGATATTTTTATACATTAAAAAAAGGGAGAAGAGTGAAAGGTAATGTATTTGTAAGACCTTCAGTGCTTTGTGTGTCCAAGACAATAATAACTGACTTAATGAACCCATTGTCAAGATTTTGATTTGACATGGTAAGCTGGCAGTAGGCAAAAAGCTGATGTAGCGTATCTTGTTAAATCAGAGCCTTCTTAGGTGATTAAATTACTGCCTCATGCCAAGCATCAGACTTTGCTTAAAAATGACCACATACAAAGAAAAAAAATCAGGAATATTAATATTAGAATCAGCAAATAATTCTTGTTTTCTACTGAAAGAGGACAGAATTAAAGATGCAGTAATAAGAGAGGTTTCCGTAAGCCAAACACGTTTAGTACTTCTCTTTCAAATCAGATGATACTGAACTCAGAGCAAATCTGTAGCTCACACTGAAGTTGCTGTGTTCTTTCCTTGTCTTTTCCCCCTTCAGATATTTTCTCCATGATCTCTGACTCCAGCGGGGTGATGGTTTATGGCAGGTACGACATGTTTCTGCGCGAGGTTCTCAAGCTGCCCACCGCCGTCTTTGAGGGGCCTTCATTTGGTTACACTGAGCAGTCAGCAAAATCCTGTTTCTCACAACAGGTAAATGAAGAGACAGGATCTCAGTCACCCCTCTGAGCAGGCCAAGACTCTTCCTGTCTTACACATATGTGCATATTTGCCCAGGAAACACAGGGCTGGATGAGGGAAAGGTCCACTCCTCTGATATCTGGCATGTAGGTTTGGTGCCTTCAACAGGAAACTGGTCTTTATAGGTTCCCCATATAAACATGAAGCAAGAGGCTTAGTCAAAAAGTGATTCAGAGCAGGATCTTGACTTACACGTTCCTAAATTAGGGAACCTCCTAATTTAAGCACCTATTACATATATACCTTTAGGTATTACATATATTTGTACCCCAAGACATGCAGTCCTCCACTCCACTTAGTTGATGTTGGTATAAGCATACACAAGACTAACCTCTCCATACAAAGCTTAAGTACCACCAAACAAAATCAAACTTCAGGTTTTCCCCGTGATAGACACACAACTTCAGGAGTGAGAAGAAAATCACCTTAAAACTTTTCTGTAAATGAGAATCAGTATGTATTAGAAAATCCCTAGTCACATACCAATAACACCAGTGAGATAGGGTCAGGAAAGCAATGAATTTATCTTGAAGAAAATACAAGATTTTTCCACAACTCAACAGACTCCATAGGTACACTGAGTACAGTTCATTGGCTTCAGCTAATATGTAGCACTAAAGAAGATTCCGTAATTGTGGCTAGTTGTCCACTTCTCCATTAGAGAGAGAATTCCTCTGGCTCATGCCACACATCACACTGTGTAATTCCATAAATATACGGTAAGGGAATATGCTGAAACTGGGACAATCTTAGAAATTAAGTTGTATTTTCCTTCTCGTTATCCTTTCATTTGCTAACTGAATACTGTTGAACAAGTAAGTTCAGTGGAGCAGGAATAGTGTCATTTTCATGCAAAATAGAGTCTCATTTTTTGAATGCTCTCAGTTTCATCACTAATCAATAGGCACTCCAGTCAACCGAAAGGCATGTTGAAATGCATTTACTGAATCATCTCCCAATTAATTTTAAATGGTAATGTTTGCATATGTGAAACTAGTCTTGTTTCACAGAGGGAGACTGAAAACAGCACTTCATCTTAGGTTGAAGACTTTACGTGGTGAAGTGACTTCTGATAGTTTAGTGTTAAAATAATGAAAGAGTGCTCTTGCATGGCAACAGGACGTTCAGGCTTTGCATGTTGGACATGCTGTTGTTATAGATGAAAAAAGGAATTTCGTTTCCTGAAAAAATGTAATTCAGGCCTAATTTTTTATCTCGGTAGCCATCAGAAATGGCACTTGCTTTGAAATTGCATCCAGCTGAGTGGACCAGATGCATTAAGGTACCTTTAGAAACAACGTCTTCAGGCAGGCGTTAGATGGTTTTGTTTATAAGCTCCACTTAGAGCTAACAAGAGTTAAGTCTCTGACTGATGTAGGTACACTGCAGGTTTACAAGGCTGCTGTTTTGCATCTGGTGGTAGCCAAGTACTTTGTAAATCTACTCTAATATTTTACTTAAATTGACTTTATGTAGTTCTCATTACATCCTCACTAGGGATGAACCAGAGTTTTGAAATGAGATTCGAAAAACCAGATCTTTATGACACCACGGTAAATGCTATTTACAGTCTTAGTCACACACAAGTCATTCTTTCACTCTCTTATATTGCACATAGCATTATCAGAAGTTGATACCTTGGAATAAGTTTGGCACTCTCACTTGCTATTTTCACGATTGGTCACTTTTGCTTACCAGAAACCTTTCAACCCCCTGATATACAGAGATTCTTTTGTTTCAGGGAAAGAAAAAATTCTGGGAATGATCTGCTTATGGTGTCAAATCCATTTCAATTTACATCTGTAAGGATTTTTCCCTATTACAGAAGTGTTTTATTATTCCCCGTTGTACTGGTTTACTTGATCAAACCATGTATTTTCGTCTGCCTGCGAACCACTGCTAGATTGAATGGCTATTCAAAGTAGAGACAACAGTGTTTCCTCATCAGCAAATTTATGGGACAGAAATGCCAGGGCAAGTGACTTAATGTTTCAGAATACAAATCTGTGGCTCAAAAAGGAGTTTTATCATCACCACTTTACCCCATAGGTAGGATTGATGTGATGTTATACTATATTTGTATTAAACAGTATTGTTATTATTGTAAAAACCACTTTTTAAAAAAAAAAAAATTTACCCCAAGCTAAAAAGATAGACACTAACTTCATTTTCTTAGCACTTGTCTAAGTGTTATTCCACAAACCTAGACTCCATCTGTGTGTAGTGTATATTTAGAAAACAGCTTTCAGTTTCAACTTTCCCAGCAGCTGAAAGAAAATTGCAGAAGGAAAATGTATGGAAATTGCTCTGACAGTGTCCTTTTAAGAGACACTGCTTTTTTCTCTAATCCATAAAATCAGTGATCATCAGAGCAGTTTGGCCATAAAGCTGTCATTGAAGCTAAGTTGCCTTATTTGGTGCCAATCAGATTTTAAAGTTATAGCTGCATTCAAAAGCCCACTGCATTGTGGAAGAGCTGTTCTTGTCTCCTCATCTATTTGCTTGTTAGTCTGGCTGTGTGTATCCCTTCAAGAGCAGAGGGAAGACCTAAGGCTACTCAGCTCTGCACTTTGGGGCACTGGAGGTCCCTTCTTTTCCTGACCTTCCTTCCACCTTTTTTTCCCCCTGTGCTCTCAGTTCTGCTGCAGACAACGCAGACATTTGCTGGCAGCATTGGTCAGCAAAGCCATGTCAGGCATCCACAGCAGAAAAAGAAATCCACATCTCCAAAAGAAAGATCCTTTTCTGAGAGCTGATGCTTATAGCATAGGATGCCTGTTTGGGAAGTGGTTATCCACTCTCCGTGGCTGGGAAGATAATTCATGCAACAAGCAGGTGGTAGTGTTTGACTGGACTTTCACACTGCAGTTATTGTGGAAAAAGGTAGTATTCCAGTCAGATTTAGAGCTCATATTCTGGCTATTTCTGTTCATTAAAGAATCAAGTCCATTTTCACAGTAGCCTGAGGTATTTTCTCCTAGGGACAAACATCTTTATATCTTTCCAAATATCGTGCAGTATTTCATCCCTGAGACTGTTGCAGTGTGAGATATTTTCCAGTGATCATTCGGTGTATAAGAGAAATAATGGTTTTATTTTCATCTGGTGGTAATTGTGTATAAATGGAGTACAGATACTTCATATGGAAATCTCAGCTCTTAAAAGAATTCCACAACACACAGAGATGGTACGTGTCACTGTATAACTGCTGCTTAGCTTCCTCATGGGGTAACCACAGTTCTTTAGCAAGTTAAAGCAGCAGCTTATGCAATCAGATATGAAAATTTAGCCATCCCTTTGGATATGAGGATACTACTTAAATATGTATGTTTATAAAATATATCTGCATATATTCTCAGCAGGGCTCGATATTTTTGCATCTTAAATTTTATTTAAGGAAGGCTCAGTTGCTGATTGAAAAAACAAATGAACTAAGATTTGTGATTACTTTTTGCAGACACCTAAGAAATTTAAGGCCCTAGATTGAATTTTTAAAATCAGCAGGGATATCTTAGAGTTTAAATCTCTTTGAAGTTTAAAGGGGCATAGATCTCTGAGTGCTTAAAGGTGTGAAGAGTTTAGGAACAGTTGCGGTCCCTGAGTATATGCAAACATGGCATCCCACAATCACAGCTCACCCATTGCTCCTCAAGCCATTGCTCCTCAAGCATAGTTTCTTAAACTGCAGTAACAAATTGCCTGTGCTGGTCTCTCCTTGCCCTGTATTTCTTTCAGATCCGTACTCCCTTGCCAGTATTTTCTTTCATTTTCTTTTTTGGAGTACCATCAGCAGTGATTTTTCATTTGAAAATTGGTCATACACAGTGATACCCTACATGCACTTGTACTTGTCACACAGTACTCAAAACAGATGAGAACGTGCAGAGTTGAATATCACCCTTAAACCACAAACCATCTTCAGGCAGTGACTCTAGAAGAGAGTCTGGAAGTGAGTGGGAGCTAAGTGTCTCCAACCCAGCCTTGTGAGAATGACTGCTAGTCATCAGTTGTATCCTTGTACCAACTAAAAATAGTCTGGAAAAGCTTTGCTAGTATCACTTGTTCTTTTTTAGTAAATCAGGCCTACAGGCAAAGAGTGTTTGAAACTTATTCCCAAGTGTTTCTGTAGAGACAAGATAAAATAATTTTGAGATGTCTAATTACTGATTTTTTGTGCGTGTTTGTTTGCTTGTTTGAGCAGAAAAAAGTCACATTAAACACTTTCTTGGATACTCTCATGTCTGATCCCCCGCCACAGTGTCTAGTGTGGTTACCACTTCTGCATCGACTGGCAAATGTTGAAAATGGTAAGTAAAGAGACGCTGCCAAAACACAGTTACAAGAATAAACTTTGGTGTGATGATTTTCACACTCTGTAGATGGTTTTGTAAATGCTACTGTGCTGGGTTCATTGACTCCATGTCCTATTTTTACAGTGACTGGTAAAATATTTTAAGAAGTCTGTTGGTCATTCAGCCGGGAACATGGGTTAAATTTTGCTGTGTTCAGGAAGTTAACCTGATCATGTGTCCTCCTGTGCTCTGGATAAGCAAAGAGCAATAGAACTTCATACATTGACACACTTATATTTGGTAAACTATCAAGACCACAACTTTTATTAGCTATGACATATGGCAGCAGAGAGGGAACAGCTCAGCAGTTTCTGTTCGTGCAGTATTCTTGGCAGGAGATGTCCAGTGCAGTGCAAAACACCGGCCAAAAGGTCCTTAGGAAGGATCTCCTCCTAAGTCTACACTGCCAGACCATATCCTCTGATGAGGAAGTTCCATGTGAATGGTGTGCACCCATTTTTGGTGATAAAAGGAAAAGGAGGAAAAGTTGTATGTGTTCTTGTACTAAACAAATCTCTCTTCCACTGAAAGGCACCAAGGTGGGTAAGGTGATGTTCCCAAGTCCTTTTTGGCTACAGAGCAACCTATCTATCCCACCTTCCTCAAGCTCTTGTCATCCATCCCTGTCCCTCACCAGCTTCACAGTGTTTCCTAGCCTAGAGCAGTAATCCCTCCTGCTGCAAAATTCTGGCAAGGAATTAAACCCCTGACGTATTCAGCACTGATCCAGATTCTCCCAGACTGAACCTTATGACAGAAAGGCAGAATGTGCCTGGGAATAAGGGGATGTTCAGTACCCTGTGGTAAATTGGGTACATGCTGTAGCAAGGAGAGGAACAGAAATAGCACTATTGCCTGGAAGGTACTTCAAAATATCTGTTGCTGCTTTAGTGTCCTCAGGGGCTTGCATCCTTGTCACTTTCTGCTTCTGAACAGAGAACAGGACCACACAAGTCCCTTCAGTGGCCAGCTTTCCAAATCTGGGCATCCAAAGCCAAGTGTTCAACTCCATGTATAGGTACCTAAATGACACCACTTGTACAGATGAGGCAGCAGTTATTAAGAGACAATAACATGTCTAAGTTAATACTTAGAC
Source organism: Eulacestoma nigropectus (assembly GCA_013397775.1). Lineage (NCBI taxonomy): Eukaryota > Metazoa > Chordata > Aves > Passeriformes > Eulacestoma > Eulacestoma nigropectus. The sequence continues at coordinate 214,613 of VZTE01002788.1, read as the reverse complement.
ACTTTCATCCTTTCAGTAGTCATACAGCTGAGTTTGACTTTTCCTCCGAGGTGCCGCACTTCAGCTCCTTACACAATGAAACATTCAGCTTCTCCTAGTAGTGCAGCTGCAGTGGATTTTCCCACATACAAATTTCCTCTATCATAGTAGTTTGGATTGAAAGGGATCTTAAAGATCATCCAATTCCAACTCCCCAGCAGGGACACCTTCTACTAGACCAGGTTGCTCAAATCCCCATCCAGCCTGGCCTTGAACACTTCCAGGAATGGGTCATCCACAGCTTCAGGCAACGTAATCCAATGCCTCACCATCCTCACAGTAAAGATTTTCTTGCTAATACTTAATCTAAACCTACCTTCTTTCAGTGAACCCATTCCCCCTTGTCCTATCCCTACATGCCCTTGAAAAAAGTCCCTCTCTAGCTCGCTTGTAGCCCCTTTAGGTACTGGAAGGCTGCTCCTTCTACTGCTAAGGTCTCCTTGGAGCTTTCTCTTCTCCAGGCTGAACAACTTTCTCAGCCTGTCTTTATAGGAGAGCCCTCATCTTCATGGCCCTTCTCTGGACTCTATCATGTATTCTGTTAGACACTGAATACATTTGTTGTTGCTGTGAGCAGGAGGTACAGATGTCAGCTCGGAAGCGAAGAAGGGTTTGGTGCCCAGTGTAGGAAGCATTGCCCATGGCTTAGCACAGGTTGCTATATTTTCACGGGTCACAGCTGTCGGCAGCATCCAACACTGCAGATTGCTTTAAACAAAGAAGGGAACACCCTTCAGTTTGGGGTTTGTCCATAAACTTTTGCTGGGTGTTTCTTTGTTTTGGTTTATAGCTCACCATGTCTTTCTCCCTCACAGTCTTCCACCCCGTCGAGTGTTCCTACTGCCACAGCGAAAGCATGATGGGGTTTCGCTACCGCTGCCAGCAGTGTCACAATTACCAGCTCTGTCAGGACTGCTTCTGGAGGGGCCATGCCAGCGGTTCCCACAGCAACCAGCACCAAATGAAAGAGTACACGTCATGGGTAAGGGAAGGCTCCTGCCTCGCTGCAGACTGCTTTGCCCTCCAGCCATCAGAGAAGCCCCCAGCCACAGCTCTGGGCAGCTGTCTGGCTCAGGGGAGCTGGGAGCCAGGCTGGCACTTTGGATTAGTGACACTGTCCGGGGGGCTCTGGCCCTGGGAGCCATCAGGAGAGCGTGGAGGTGGGAATGGTCTTTTCTGAGTGAGGATCTGGGGTGCCTGTGACAGGGTGTGCCGCGGTGAGGGCAGCGCAGGAGGGGCTGGCAGCAGGGCACCAGGCTCATGGCAGCTTCTCCCGTTCCCGCAGGACTCACGGTAAAATCCTCATTGGCTTGCTCTGTTTGGCTACGTGTAAATGAAATGATGAATACTTAATGCTCATTCATCAATATTTTCAGTTGAGTGGCTGCAGCATATGCGTAGCATTTGGGATCATCTTGGCACTGTAGATTTGAGTGTGGTCATAGGCTTAGATCCACAGTAGTGTTTACTATAGAGAAAAGCTCACTTCAGTCTTTTTGTTGTTAATCAAAATAATGCAGTGTTTTTTCTAAGCTGAAAGAGAAGTATGAACAGCTGCTGGAGCCTTAACCTTCTCTGAAGGGCATGAGACCTGGGGACTCAGCTTTCCATGGGCTGGAGCAAAGCCCCAGTAGAATCCCTTGGTTACAGAGCATCATAATCGCTTGGGGTTCAAATGCAGAGATCAGCAGAAAATACCTAATTAATCTCAAACCTTTCAAAAGTATATTATTAAAAAAAGAAAAAAAGGAAGTTATGCATACAGCAAAAGCTCCCATTTGCACAGTACTTTGTGTTTATCTGTTAACAAAGTTCCAAAGTTTAATACTTTTAGAATGTCTGGTTTTCTGTTGATGGAACAGGCAAGGGTTAAATTTGACATGGTTTGCTCTGTATGCCAGTCATACAGCCCTGCACTGTATCCCAGCAGACCTGGGTCTGTAATTGTTTTTGTGGGTCCTAATTGCTGCTTGTTGCATAGACACAAATGGCTGGAGTTTAGTATCTGAATAGGAAAGTGCTATGTAGCTCAGACTACATTCCTAACAGCAATTTGTGCTATAAAATCCATTTTTTGCTGTAGCCAGGGAGCTATTAATTATAGGTAGGAAGTAATTGGAAAACTTAAGATTTCTGCTCAGTGGAAGACAAAAATGTGACCACATGCCTAGTGCTTTCAAATGTTTCCTTGCCAGAAACAAATGTTTTGCTTCAAGTTTGAAGTTGCCTTTCTGTAGCATTCATTAGCATTTGTTCAAACCTGGTTAGCCTTCTCCATAATGCATCAGTATCGAGCTCCACATGCAGATTGGAAGTGTTCATGGGTGCAGTGGAAATCAACTGTTCTGAATTCAGAGTGAGACTGCATTTATAATGAAAGAGAAGGAGCTTGAACTTTACGTATTTAGGTTGGATTTCTCTAATAGAAATATTTCGTTATGGATTTGATGACAGTCATAAGTTGATGCAGGATGTATATGCACAAATACAAAACCCTTTCTGTCAAGCTCCAGAAAGACTTGTAAATTTCAGCCTGTAAAGCCATGTTTTGGGGAGAGGAGACAGTGTAAGGATCATTAACCCTCTTTTACTGGCACAGAACCTGAAAAACAGAGAGCTGAGTTGAATTCCCTGAGAATCCCTCACATAGCCCTAAAGACACCCTAGATCTCAGAGCCCTTCCTTAGAAGGGAAGTTGAGTTTACTCCTCAACTGCTTAGAGTCTCCCAACAAAGCTAGAAAGCAGACAATACAGATTGATTTTTTTTTTTTTTTAACTCCCTGGTGAAAATCGTGCTTCTTGCACGGACCCTCCCCATCTTTTGGTGACAGTGACAGTATGTCAGCCTCTTTTGATGTGCTGTTGCTGATTCCATGTCTCAAATTTCCCGTTGCGGTCAGTGGTCACAGGAGGTGGAAGAGAAGCTTTATAATAGGAGCTAAACAGTACAGGGTACTGGAGGTGAAGAGGGAACTACTAGCGAGGGGAAAGAACATAGCAGCCTAGTGCCTGGCCCACATCTAGGAGGGAAATTCAGTGCATCTCTAGGGTCAAGCATACTCAGATCTGTCCTCCTTGCACTCCCAAGCTGGTGAGATACAAGCCAGCACCAGTCCAGGTGACACAAACTGTGCTGTTCTTCGTTTGACACTGCCTGAGTGCAGCATTGCAGAAAAGCCCTGGCAGCTGTCCCTATAGATACAGCCCAGCTTGCTCTAAAGGTTGCTGAAGATAAGAGTAATCTTTCCCCAAACCAGCACTTTTTGCCTTACCAGACTCTCGGCATGGGAGGGGGGCAAGGGGGATGTCAGTCCACAGGTATACGAGCTGTTAGAGCTTCCTGTTGTTTTGTGCTTCCTATAGCAGAAACAGTATGCACCTTACTTGTCCAGATTACCTCTACCTTCCTTGTTCCTCCCAGAAATCACCTGCTAAGAAGCTAACTAATGCACTTAGCAAGTCTTTAAGCTGTGCTTCCAGCCGTGAACCTTTGCACCCAATGTTCCCTGACCAGCCTGAAAAACCTCTAAACCTGGCTCATATTGTGTAAGTATATGTGTGCTGTAGACAAAGTAAGCTTTGTTGCAGGAGTTGCTTGCACCAAGTGTAGATAGTACAGCTCTGAACAAAGCAGGAGGCAGATGTGGCTTGTCCAGCTCAATACATCACAAGTGCGAATTTGCTGGCAGGGGTATTTAGTGTAATAGTGCTCTTCTGGTGTGACTTCACGTGAAAAATCAATGGGCTATATATACATACAGTCAAATATTGGGACACAACATTGGAATGTCCCCATTCTCTTCAAGAGATGTCCATGCAATTTCATGGAGTTTCAGCACTTTGGGATGTATTGATGCTGAAAACACCAGTTCTGTCATCTAGAGACTCTTAACTTCAGTGTATCCCAGGTATATCTTGACAAAAGGCACCAGAGAAAAGTAAAATCAGACCAATTTTGTCAAAATGGGTGTCAAGAGTTCTCACTGACTTTAGTGGAGCTGTGGCTTCACTCAGCCCTGAAGAATTGTATAAGTCTGCATAAAAAGTGTGTCTTGAACTGCCAAGTCACTTGAAAAGAATCTATTATCCTTGTGTTTTGTTATCTTGAGAAAGCAAGATTATTTTTCAGTATAGTAGTGTGTCACTACTTTTTTTCTGCAGGAGTCAAGAAACGCAAAGCAGAAAGAAAATGTATTTGTGCAGGGTGAGGAGAGTACCACTTTGGATGGGTTTTTTTCTAAAGCATGTCCACTACTCATAGTGGCAGTCGCTCAGATTTTCTTATTTATCAACTTGGCTTACCTTTGCTTCCTGGATCCTTAATTTTTAAAAAAGGGAAAAAACCATTAAATTTCCAATAAAATTAAGGAAAAATCAAGACATTGGTTGGAAGAAAGTTACAAAGAAATTAACTTGGAAAAAACATTCCAAAAATACTGTCTTTAAAGTATTTCTCTTATTCTGATTTATTTCTTAAGAAAATATCTTTCTTAACCATATTCCCAGGGCTCCTGACTGAAGCATTTCAGGCAGCAGCTATTAGAATTGTATTTACATGCTTAATATCTGTGTTACTGGCTGCTGGAACTTTTCTAGTCTGTAATTATTATACATATTTCCCTTTGTCCATCTTGAATATTTGTATGTAGCATCTTTAAGGGCAAGTGCACCCCAGCTGTTGTGGGCTGTGCAACACCTGGGAAGTTCACGGAACCTGCCTGACATTTTAAGGATAAATTATGCTGGTGGTCTTCCTTATGTGGTTATAGCAGAACTTCTTCAAGGTGTGGGAGAGTGCTCTGGTCTTCAGAGACAAGGTGCCTCTGACAGACACATAGTGCCAAATCCCTGTCACACTTAATTGTCAGTTAAACCCCCCGCACCTCTTTATGGAAGAGTACTGGGAGGATGTTGTTCTTCTGAAGAAATGATCCAGAGCTGGATCTGCTGAGCTCCCTCACTGCTGTGCCTGGCCCTGCTGGCAAGTCAGGGATAATTTCACAGGGCTGATTTTGGCCAGCCTTAAGGGAAATGGAGGGAGACAGAGAGCTTGAAACTAAAAGAGAAGCCTCTGTTCCCTGTTGGCTGGGGGATCTTGAAGGCCTGGGGATATGTCAGAATATAAAAGGTAGTGAAAACTGGGCTACTGTGAATGGATTAAATGCATTTAGGCAAGGCAAGGGGAAGGTACCGTAATTAAGTAGGAACTGATCCAAATCTTTGCTGTGAAATTAACACCTTCCCTTATTCCTACATATACAGACAATTTAGAGTGATGGGATGTGAGAACAAACCACCATCTATTCTGTTTTATGACAGTTTCTCTTTATTCATAGATTGATGGTAATATATCTTGGCAATATATATTGGCTATAATAATGCATGAGTGAAAAACCTGTAAGTTGTGGAGGTATCATGATCTTCAGCATAATTCACACAAATTAACTGAGGGGAGAGGTATGCTACAGAACCTCATCAAGAATATCTTCCCGCTGATGCGATTTTTATTTTTAAACATGAGGGAAGTTGAGAGAAACAGCTCTGGGCAGGAATCCAGGCAAAAAGGGGTTTATATGCGCATTAGATGGAAGAATTTTGGCAACAAAACAGTATCCTTTTCTTAGCTTCTAGCTTAAATGGGGACAAGTGCTCCCTGCATTACTATACAGACTTTCCTTTTGATTGTTCTTCCACCTTTGACTGGCACCAGACAGAAAGACGGCATGGGTTTTTTGTTTTGCTGGTGCCACACAAAATTTTGAATTAAGCGAGAAATACATCTAAGGCTTCATCTAGAGAAGTAGTTATCAGGATGTATAAACCCGATGGTAGAACTCCTCCCACTGATGGAAGGGTCGTTTTTCCTCTCTGTAAGTAAGATTAGCAACATGAAAGAAAGTTGAGACTGCGGAGATGACAAATGGCATGGCCAGTGCATCGTGGGGTATTTTTCAAATCCATTCTGCACTGACCTGACTTCATTTCCATCTTGAGCCTGTGGGAGCATTATTTTTGACATCAGTGTAAACAGGTTAGAGCAGCCTGGAGCACTTTGGAAAATTCCTCCTATTTAATTTGGTTTATTACTGTGGATATATGTTGTGCCATAGCATGCCTTTAATACATAGCATATTTCAATAGCATTAAGTGTTTTCTGTCTCCTTGAGGACAGTTAGTTCAATATCAATAGCTCACTTTTATCAGAAAGCTTAATCACTCACTTTCAGGAGTTTAAAAATAACCTCAGAAAGATATAATTTATAGTCAATAGCTGAGTCTTCCTTTGCTTTACAATAAAGTCTCTTGTGCTTATCTTACCACATCACACAACTCTGTGTGTTTGAACATCCATGTGATATTCAAGTGGAACCTGAGGACTGTGACAGTGGGCATCAGCCTTCAAGAAACTTGCCATGGAAGAGCTCCAGATCAGTTTAATACCATTTTCTTCATTATAAGAATTGACAAACTAATGCTAATCATGAAACCTTAGCAAAGCCTTGGAGTTTAAAGATGTTTGTACACAATAGTAACTTTGCTTATATAAACAGATTAATGACCCTTTATGCATAGAGGCTCTCATGTTTTTTGCAGAATCAGGATCATAAGAATGGAGTATGTTCAATGCATTACTTAGACCATATACATATTAAACTGCCAATTTAATTAATGATCTCTTTTCCATTTTATTCTGCCTGCAAAAGAGATACTTGGTGAGTATTTTTCTTCTTTAGTACACTTGTTGGAGGAAAAGCTTGGGAAATATGTGATAATCTCAGTATTACAAAAAAAAAAAAATTAAACACTTCTCTCTAAGTACATGGAAGATAAAGGACTGCTTCTCAAATTCATGACTGATCAGAACTGGAGGTTTTTATGTGGTTCTGCAAATGGAAGGTTAGGTTAAAATTATATTTTCATATAAATAAATAACACTCCACATCCTACTCTTTCTGTTCAAAGTTTTAAACTTCTTAAAATGAGTGTGGTGTTATCATGCTGAGAAATTCATCTGGATTTTTCAAACACCGTATTTTTTCCTGCTTTATAACAAATTACAGGACAAAATATATAGTAATAGTTCACTTCTATGCAGAACTGGCTTTCTTGCAAATGCTTTGGTTGACCAGTTGTCTTGCGCAGTTGGAGCCCAGTGAATATTTTGCATATGGCTACTGTATTTTGATTTGCACATCTGCAGAATTCAAAAAGCAAGATAGGTCTTCCACAGAGCCTAAAGGGAATATTGACTGAATTGAATTATATGTGGCTTCAGATTCTGCTCCTATCTGATTGAAAGCCCTGTGATTTTAATAACATACCTTTCAGTTCCTGAGCAGATGGATCTTTTGCCCAGTGTTGCATAAGTCTGCTAAGAAGGGGAAATTTCTCATTAATGGATACAGCAGGATAAAATTATACACAGATTATTTTTAAGAGTAGACAATAAAAGAAAGCAGAGGAAAATTCCTTCTTGTTTCTTTTTTTGTAAAAGCAGGAAATAAAGAATGTAACAATAAAATCATCATTATTAATGGGTCCTCTTGAACTGCATACTTAATCTACATTTTGACTTGGGGGTTTGATACATCGGTTAAAAAGCTTTTCCGTCAAACCAGTTTAGTTCTGCCTGTATTTTATGGGATGCTGAGGGCTTGGGTACACTGTGGTCAGTATGTGGATGTGATAGCATGAAGCTTAGCACCAGGAATAACTTCATGAAAAGATGTGTCATTTATTGGTGGTTCTGCACTGCTGACCTCCATGCTGCCACAGAGAACTGACTGCCAGTGCTCATCCTGGCTGGTTTGAAAGCAGGGACTGCACCCTGGACTGTTGCATCTGGAAAGGAACAATGGCATCGTGACTATTCTACCAAAGCAGGGAAAAAAGTCGAGTAGGCTGCTTAAAACCCACCTCAGAACACAGAGAGGCATTATTTCCCCCCAGGCCTAAGTACCAGTGTATTTTTATCAACTTCTTAAAACCACAGCATCTATAATTTGGAACTATTGCTACATAAAGTAGAAGATGCCAGTTGCAGTGTTACTTTAAACAAGCTCATTCTGTTCTACATAAATATTGTTGCTGATGGAGGGGTTTTTGGTGCAAAATTAATGCAGCTGGATATTTTGCCTTTCAGGCCCCCTCGACCTGTAACCAGCATGAACGACACACTCTTCTCCCATTCTGTTCCCTCAGGAAGTCCCTTTGCAAACAGAAGGTGAGTTCTTATCCTTATTTATATCAAACAACTATATGATAGTGGTGGAAGCTTCAATTTTCAGTTCCCTCACAGGAGTAAAAAAACCCCAAACCCTCTCACAAAGTAAAATCAAGAGACATGATTAGAGAAATGCCTTGGTTAATTTAGACTGATACCCAGACGTCTGAACGGAGAGCTGGAGTTAAGGCACACCAAGCTCCCCACAGCAGAGCACTGAATTTCAGCTCTCATTTGAACCATTCTGACCCACTAAAATGTGCTCACATGCAACTCAGGCACTCTCTCATAGGGACAGAAAATGGGCTGCTGGTGAGAAGCCATTTTGTAACAGCACTATGGGAATAGGAACTGGGAAGTGCCATTGCCTACTGGCAATGCCTGCGTCATACTGCAAGATAGAGATGAACAAAGAGAAAATGTGTTCATACTTGCAAGATACAGCAAGACATCCTTTCCCCTGTTAAACCATTCTGATTTTCATTAAAGGCTACAAGGGAGAAGGAGTAGTCTTGGACTATGGTGTCTGACTCTTCAGTAAACAAGCCAGGGAAGTCTCGTCAGAAACATTAACCCCAAAGAGGAAGTGCTTGCAGCTGACTGTGTGCATTTTGACTCAGTATTTTGGCTTGTCCGGCCAAAATACATGTGTAGCATTTGCTAGCTGTCTGACCCAATCTATGTAAGCCTACAAATGTACATAGGTAAGAAGGTGGCAGGAAAGTAACTTCCTGCTGTCTTAGGGAAGATGAGCAATGTGTCTTCCTTGGGTGCATTTTATTGCTTGATTCCTGCTGTGTGTGTCAGTGCTTCAGCGTTCCCAAATGACTAAACACAATCTCTGGTATGCACAGCTATATATTTTAACATCAAAACTGGAACCAAACCTGCAGTGTACACTGCAATGTCAGAGTAAAGATTGTTTACTACTTCTTTGATTCATTAATTTTGTTACCACAGGCTGTAAACTGTAAATTCTCAGTGTTATCTTAGTGCAAGTGGGTGTGACTGAGATGCTTTCTGAAAGCCAGTCCCAAAGTAGCCCCCAAGGCCAGATCTGCTGCCTATACAGAGAGACTGCAAATGCAGATTCGTTTCTGTTGTTGGAATATATGAGGGTTTATGTGCAAGGCAGGGTAATGTATTTGTAGCCTCTCCAGGAGAGGTGATTAAGAGCAGCGCTCTTTAGAAGCATTGCTGATGCTTCTGTTTATTCCCAAGAAGTCCCTGTGCTTGATCAACAAAGTATGCTTTGGTCCTTAGGCCAGGGACCTGCAGTAACACTCACAGCACTGTCATGCTGCTTGTGTTTGCTTTGCATGTAAAATATACCTGATTATTTTACTTTCATCTTCTTTAGTAACTGACTGTCTTTAAATATCAAGGTTAAATGTACATTCATCCTGAGCTATTAGAATTCCTTTTTTTCCAAGGAAACACTCCTTGATAAGAATCCCCTGAAGGCAGGTGGCAATACCACCCCCCTCAAGCATAGGTACCCAGACTTCCTTATAAGTGCATAGTGTGACATGCCTGTACAGTTTAAAGTTTCCATGATGCATCAGTCATTCTGGCTCTTTTAGTTAACTGTACCCTGATATGTAAAGTAATTACATTGATTGTATATTAGAAGTTTTGTAACTTTTGTTTCATGTTTTCCTGACGCAGCAGGATTTTAGGTGTTTGACAGTTTATTCTCAGTATTTTTATTTTCACCTCTTACAAATTTAATTTTCATATTTTTATTGGAAAGAAAAAGCACCCTACAAACAGCCAAGTCAGTATTCTTTCTAAATAAATTGGATTTATTGTTATGAACCCTCTCTGAACACTCTCCTCTCTGTGTATTCTTTTTGAGGTGTTAACAAGCTTTCATTGTTTGAATCATTCAGGTTACTTGGGGGTATAAATGCAGCCAGTCCTGTGGCTGATGAGCATTCTCTTATAAAGCAGTATGTAAATCAGCTTCACAACAATTCACGGTCAGTATGAGAGCACTAACCTACTAATTGCAGTAGTTCTGTAGCTCATGCACTAAATCATTAGCAATTCTGCTAAACTACTGAAAATATTCTTTAAGGAAGGCTCTGATGGGCTAGAGGTTTTCTGTGGCTCTAATTAATCTTTTGAATAGACTTCCTGCTGTCTGTGGGCTTTGCCAACTTCTCTTGCTTCTGCACAGCACAAAGTCTTTCCTTTCACCCTTTCCTGTAGGATTAATATTAATGTGTCTAGTGGAAGTTGGAAACATTGCTTTTGAAAACGGAGAAAACTACACCTTTATGGTTCCATCATCGGTGTATGAGTTGCCTGTTGTGTTCTTGACCAAGGAATGAAGGAGGCTTGCACAAAAGCCTGGAAATGACTCCAGGTCTCACAGCCCGCCTCCTCTGCCACAGCTCTCGCTGTGGGTGGTCGCTGTTCTGCCATTAGTGCTGCTTGCCAGTAACCCTCCCCAGATGCCTCGGCTTTGCTTTTCAAAATGACCACAGGAAAGGCAGATCTGAGTCCTGCTGAAGCTAATGAAAACTTCCCATTTACGTAGTGAGCACTGGATTTGGACCCATGCTTTTGGTTGCTGCACCCTTTTTCCAGCATTCCCTCACATCTCAGTGACCTAAAGGAAGATCCTATTTAATTCTGCATAAAAGAAATACGCAATTGCATAAGAACAGTTTCCCCATCTTTTTTTATATGGAGTGTAATATCTTTTCCTTTTTTTTTTTCTTTTTTCTTATTAATCCATGAGCATTAACTATAATTCAGTAAGAATTGTAGACACCAAGGTACTTTTCTGCTACATGCCAAGATCTTCAATCTGGGTTAGACTAATAACAGTATCTTCATTCATTCTTTTAAGTTTTACTGTTACTATTGCCCTGGGAAAATCAGGCCTCATTAGTGGAAGCTCATCCTCTTGTACATCAGAGAAACAGACTTTGATGGCTCTGTTTGCAATTGTGCTGATTTTATATGAAATACTCCATGGTTCATGTTATAATAAGAAGAGTACAAACTCAGAGAAAAATTTCTAGCTGGATGTAACCAACACTAAAATCTCTGCTGGCTGTGTTTTCACTGCAGGTAACTTACGGTTACTTTAATTTGTGTTGCAGTCTAGTCCAGAGGTTTCAGATAGCTTTAAGTGAAGTTTTTATGTAATTTGAATGTTTATTCAGAGGAGAATTGGCAGAGAATGTCATTCACAGCATTCCCATGGTATTTATTTCAGCTACCTGTGTTCACATAAGAACATAGAAATTCTAACCAGTTTCTCCCCGTAGCAGCAAATGCTAAATTCAGCACACCAGCTCATTCAGCTGCTGGAAATGGTTAGCATCTCCTAAGTTCAGCACACTACCATCTTTATTTCTGGATTCATGGGTGAAAACTGGAAATTAACTGGGAAGACAGAGAATCTTGTTAGAGGAAAGATTTTTGATAACTGGTAAATACAGTCACAAATTGCAGGGAACAGCTGAAAGGAGATGGAACATTATATACTATTTACACTTTAATTGCATCTGAAGCACAGATTTTGGGTGGGTACACAATTACTCCAAAGCTCAAAGGAAGTTGGGTTCAGGCTTTCCCTACGAAGCTTTTTAATTTCTTCAAACTGCTTTAGAGTCAAAGTCCACTTAAAATTTCTGTGCTTGTTTGCTTAGTTTGAGCCAGCAAGTCCGTAAGAGAGCTTTAATGAGGAGGCTGGCTTAGCAATTACAAGCACCTTTCTTCTAAATGTATACAGTGTGGAAATTGGCATCAACAATATGCTCTGTACAGCTCAAGAACAGCTTTAAAGCGCTTGTGTTAGAGAAGAAGAAACAAAAAAGTTTGTGATCTTCTCCCAAATACCAAATCATGGTCATTTGCTATGTTGACAGCTAACGTGATTAAAACCACAAGGCCTGTAATTCTTTTGCTGTAGCTAATACTCAGGGGTTTTTCTCTCATTTGTTTTTGCAGTTTCCGGTGGCCTAGAGGGCAGCAGAACAAGGGAATATTACTGTAGAGTAGGCAATGCCCTTGCAAACCCAGTGATTTGGATATGTTACATCAAAACAAGCAAACTGAGCATTATAGAAACTTTTGTCCGGTCAAGAGAAATAACTCTATACCCTGAATTAATGTTTTCTTCCTTATTTGAATACTGCTGTTCCCCAGCTGCAGTCTGTCATCCTGACTTAAAGTATATAGCTGCCATAGTAATGGGTACAATCTCCTGCTCTTTCTTAATAAATGTTTTCTTTAAGCCATTGAATTATTGACCTTAGGTAGGATAAGATGAAACAGAATGTTTTTTCTTGCATTTTTTTCAGCCCCTCCTCCACAGCTAATGCATTTAGTTCTTCTAAAGGAGTAATAAACTGGAATAAATGGTGTGATGCAGCACATTCTGCTTGAAGTGACTTGGCAATTGTGTGATAGAAAGAATGCACTAGGATAACAGATACCGATAGCCAAGGAGGAATTGAGTCTTATTTAATGCTGAGTCAGAATGGCTGGTGCCTTTTTTGAACTCCACATAAAAGTTAAAGGAATTGGGCATAACAACCTGTCTGCCTGGGCATAACGAGATTAGGCCAAATTTTAGACAACAACTAACTTGGAGCAAAACATACTGGTTGCTACTGTTCTCCATGTTTCTGTCTATAAGAAGCGTGGTAGACTTCAACTGCATGTTGTCTTTGCATGTTGTTTTCAGAACAAGATGAGAATCCTTATTTCATCATTGGCTAAAGGAAAGGTTTATACATTTGATTGTTTAGTAGCCAGGTAGACACTAATGAGGGTATGACATTTACACCAGTATTGTTAGGTCTACAACTTTATAGACATCTGCTCATGGTTGGAAGGTTTGTCTCTAAATTTGGATGGAGAAGCATTATTTGGCATCTTACAAATTATTTGTTATTATTAATTAAATTATTTTAGCAGGAATATATCTTTAAAATAGTGCTCCAGTTGGAAACTCACCGTGGCCAAAACAATCTGTGAAGTATTAACTGTATTTTGGGGACTATGTGGAGGATGTAGGAAGATAGGGAAGAACAAGAAGGACAAATGTCAGCTCTTTCAAATGAAGGAGGCTTGAAGGCGGAATCAGGGACAAAGGTGAAAGGGATTATACAGGAGACAGCCTAACCTTGATATCCAAAGATACTGAGATTATAAAAGAGTTAGTAAGCATCTGGAGGATAATAAACAAGAAATAACTGCCATAGATTTGTCAAGAACAAATTATATCAACTGAACTAATTTATGCATTGACAGGATGACAGGTCCAGTGGGTAAAAAAAGAAGCAGCAGATACAATACAGGTTGACCTTAAAAGGACTTTAGACATAGTCCCAGATGACACAGAAGTACCCAAAGAAAATACAGACATAGGGAAATTGGTAAAAGAGCAACATTGAAAATGAATGATGACATTTTCAGAAGTTTGCTGTCGCTTTAGGAGAAGGACATCTGCTGGGATTCTTGAAAGCTATCCCAAATTAGACGCTATGCCCTATTTCTTGTAGTGACTTAATGGAAGCAATAGAGTGAATATATCCAATTTGTAGGTGGTACAAAGGTTAAAATGGTTATGGAAAGGAGTGGTTGGAGAGCAGTTTCTAAATAAAAAAAAATAGCTCAGTAGCAATGGTAGTAATTGATGTCCAAATGATCTGAAATCAATTACAGGAAATTCAGTAATTATAAATGAAAAGTGCTATGGCAAGGAAGCAAATAGTCAAATAAAAGATGGGAGCATAATTGGATGGATAGACATATTTTAACAGAGGACTTAGGAGTTGCAGTGAACCACAAACTAATTGAAGTTAGCAATACGATTGTTAGATTGCATTTGACCCTGGAACGTCATCTGGAAAGCCATTAAAACTCCTTCCCCAGAGGAGGAGATGTCTGCCTGGTGGTTTGCATCCAGTTTAGGGCAACAGCACAGGGGTAGATATGCTAACCAGCAGAGCTGGAGTCCAGAGGTAAAGTCCGGAAAAACAGAGAAAACATAACTTGTGAGAAGAGGTTGGAAGATTAAAGTTTGCTTAATCAGCTAAAAAGGGAAGGGACCTGGATAGGCATGGTACCGGTTGGTCAGTGAGTAATCCTTGCTTGCCTGTCTCTCCACACTAACTGTGTGGCTTCTAGAGCATAGGAGAGGAGAACTTGTGGTTGGTGGAGGGCACATTACACCTCACTGTTAGAAAGCAAGGCACAAAACCTGCCCTGGAATCTCTGGTCTCCCACTGTGGCAACATATGTATCTGTACTTTTAGAACCAAAAGGTGCATTTTTGGCTGAAGTGGTATTCTCTGTACCCCTTGAATACATTTTCCTTCGGTTACTGGGAAGAAAACGTGTGGAAAATGCAACCTTCTAGATGGCATGGAGCATGTTTATCTGCATGGATATTGCCCCAGTGGAAGTGCAGTACACATAAGTAGCGTGCTGATGGGCAGAGAAATGTGAAACAAGCACCTTCTCTTCCTATGCAGTACAGCATTGCATTCAGCTATCTTACAAATTTATTATAAATCAATAGGCTTGAGTTCTTAGGACAGCCTTTGGTCCCATCCTCTTCAGAACCCCGCTGCCACCCTTGCCCTCCCAAAAGGAGGGGAATTACACACATCTCGTCTCACTGAATTCCTTCTTTTTCCTACTGTTAAAGGTTTTGAAGCTTTATCATGCACCACATTTGTGCAACATCATCTGCCTACACACACACACACAGACCCATACACCCCTGGATGCACAGGTGCATGCATGCTCACGCACCCATGAGGTGGCAAATCAAAAAAAAGGTGAATCATTTTTAAAAATAAGAAAGTAAAATATCTTTTTGTTTTGCTTTGTTGTTTCTTAAACCAAAAAATGCTGCAGCATGAAAAACAAATGAACATTTTCAATGTTTCCCATTATTAGCCAGGGGTAGCTTGTTAACGTGGATATTTAAGTGTTGGGAAAGAGGCAGCTACTGCAATCCATTAAATACTGTAATTAGGGGAGAAAGTGTGTTTGGTGAACTATATATTATTTTAAATCAACAGAAGAACAGTACTTCTGAAAATTAAACTGCTGCATCCCATCACTGCATCTAAATAAATGCCTTTCCATAGATTATTGAAACCCTCTAATGTTAATGTTAAAGTGGAGAACAGCAATTTAGCTGTTATGGTGAAGCTTTCCCAGCTTGAAAGCAGCATTTGAGACCGTGTTTATCTCGGACTCCATCTGGAAAATACACAAGCCTTCATCTCTCCATTTGTGAGAGAAGCACATTTTGTTTGTCATTTCTGTAGTGGAGGCTTTAATAGTTTGCCTTTGGAGAACAGGAGGGAAAATTCGTAATTCCTGATTTTGCATTTCCTGAAGTTTTCTACAATTTCTTTAAAGCATCTATTGTTATTTTTATTCAGCCCAGGGCACTCAAATGAGCTTCTCCAAACTCTGTTCTATAATGAATTTCAGACATCACTGTTTACCCTCTTCTTAGTTTTCCTGTCTTATTAACTAGCTCTCCTTCCAAGAATACTGAAGTAGAGCAGAGCAAACTGCTGGCTAGGGCTGCTCCAGCTTTCTTGAAAGGCAAAGGGTAAGTTAAAGAGAGAGTATGTTCTTAACTTGCACTAACACAGCTAAACCCAAATATTTTCCATTATGCCTCCCATTTTTAATGTATTCTATATACATCTTTCCTCAGAAAATTGTGATAGGCAATTAACCCAGTGAGCTAAGTAGGGCATATTTAAATATATTTATGTACACCTGGATGCATAAGATCTTGATCAGACACCTCCAAGCAAACTCAGCTTGTAAATTCAGTGTGTCAATCATGTATGTTACTTACCTATATTAATGTTTGTATGCAATATATAGTATATTAAAACAGATAATGCTGACCTCAGAATTTGCTGTATTTTGTAATAAATGGTACTGTACAGCTCCAGAGCTTCAGTCCCTGGCCTGATCTGGCATCTCACTGGTTTCTGAGGCTGGCTCTGTCATCAAGTGGGATGCTACCATCCTAAATCACTAAATACTAAACATGTAAATTACAATAATAACAAGATAATTTCTGCACGTGGCATGTTGTTTTGCTTTTTTTTTTAAGAACGCTGAAGTATTCATTCCTAGATTCCCATTTCACAGTCTCACTTGCTCCTGCTCTCTGTTTATCTCTGTGTCTGTCTGGATCACACCCTCTCCCCGCCCCCGTTTCAGGTTACAGTACAGCCTCGATGTTGCAGACAGGCTGGCTGATGAACATGTGCTCATCGGGGTGTATGTCAACATGCTACAGAGCACCCCCGCACGGTTAGTGCAGGTTTGGCACCTTTGGGGGACCCAGGAAAGGGACCTTGCTCAGCCAAATGCTCTCACTGGCCTCGAGCTGGAGCAGCTCTTCATGAGCACTAACCTGAAGTGAATGCGTATGAATATGGGAGATGGCCTCTCAAAGCTGGTGGATTGTGGCATTTATTGCTATTCTCTCTACTGAGGTTAGCAAAGTATTGCCAAGTATTGCAAATAATTGCTTAGTTAAAAATGACCATGCAAATTGTTTGGGATACTGAGCTTTAGGCAGTGCAGGACTTGGTGCTGGTACAGAAATCTTCACACAGCAATGCTTAAACAAGCCCATGTTTTCAAGGTACTAATTTTTGAGATCTTACATAATTTGTAGTTTCATCTTTCTTGAAAGTTTGAAATGGTAATAGTACATAAATAATGATAATCATTTTCTTATTAACCTAGTGAGAGAAATTCATTTTGATTTTTACATCTGTCAGGCATTGCTTTTAAATTTGCCTGATTTCTGCATTGTTTGAATTTTGTATACAAATTTTCCCTTCTCTCATTCAGACTCAGGGGTTTTAAATGGGTGTCTTGAACATAATTCATTGTTTCTGCTGGAGTGATTATAGAGCTTTGTCTGATAAACCCATCAGCTGTCCTGGCACTTGAGATGCTGGCATTTCAGCTTGCCACACCAGGGAAGGGAAACCCTGCCTCACCTCTCTAAGTGCAACAGAACTCCATAGAGTTTGCAGCCTTGTACCAGCAAGGTGGTCAGCAGCGTGGTATATGGCCCTAGAAAATGTGGTGCTGAGCAGAAAACTGCACAGTGTTTCTACCAAAACTATGCTCAGAAGGTTTATTTTGCTCATAACAAACCCTTCAGTTTCCTGTGCTGCCACTGCAGAATATTTCCTGCGTTAGCAGAAAGTCTCCTTTCCTCCAGTATGGAGGAGGCAACAGCTTCATTTAGGAGAGTGAATGCAATCGTTCTCTGCAGTCTTAAAAAATTCACTTCTGCATGTAGCTCCTGTTGAAAATGGCAGTAATTTGTCATGCCCAGTGGATAAAAAAGTCTGCCTCTATTGTCCTGGACCTGCTTCTCTACTCTGTAGCCCACCGGAATGTGCCAGTGGTGGGGGGGGGTGAAAAGGTAAACGAGGTTTTAGCGAGGAAAATGAAAGCCACTTATCCTAAACAAAAACATTTTCAAGGGGAATTTCACTCCTGAAGAAGCACTTGCAGAAATCAGTCTTTTTGAGGAATATTGACACTGCGGCTGTGAAAGCAAGCTACTGGGGGCATGTGTGTGACCAGTCATTGCCCTCCCATGACTGAGGACAGGAATATGCTGCCACTTGGTCTGGTTTGACAGGGAGAAGGAAATGGCCCTGGCTACCGTGAGTGACTGACTTGATACGGTTGTTCAGGAGGGGAGTGAAAAATGGATATGTTTTAGGGTAATTCTTGGTGCTAGGCTGGTTTGCCAGGCATGGCATTTTGGATGCCATGTCTAGGATTCATTTAGCTTCAGTGATGGCTACTCACGAGACCTCCTTGTGGGTGCCTCACCTCATCTTTACTGTTTTCATCCTCCAAATTTTATTCTTTTATTCTAACCTCTTCCCTCAAGGCTTTGAGCCAACCTCACCAAGTCAGAGTACATTTGTTTCCAAATATGCATATACAAATAATATGCCATGATATCCAACATTTATTTGGTTTTGAGGAATGAATGGGGGAGTGACTGATAATGGCCTCAGTTGTCTAAACAACTGATGCAAAGCATAGTACATAACATCTGATTACTGACATTAAATCACTGCAGCCACAGCATCCTGAATGAGGAACAATCTCAGTTATTTGTATAATTAGATTTTGACAGAAACATAACCTAGAGGGACAGCAGTCTTAGTCAAGCATCAGACCATACTGCATTGCCATTTTCTGCTTTGTTGGACTGAGACTGCTAGTAGAGAAATAGAATGGTTATATTTTGACAAAGACAAGAACAAAGTCTTGCCATCCTAAAGCTCCTGTGTGAAGCCAGTTTCCAGAAGAGTGGGTGAGACCTCTGCAGGAAGCTCAGCTGCTGCATCTCAAGGTCTGGAGTGGCATCTTCAGGCAAAGCTGAAATTCTCCTGCCCGTGCCCCAAAGCAGCTGGATGCAGTTTGCTCGAAACCCACACACTTGTGTCGAGATGGTTCGAGTTATTTCACCCTGCATCTTAAGAAGATTTGGTAACCTGAGTGAAGTGTGTAGTTAACCAGAATGAGGCAGCTTCTGATTTAGGAGAGGCTGCAGCTGGCCAGCTCTGCTGTTCAGTCTGCCTGCAAAATACTCCCTTGTACCTACGCAGACATCAGGTAATTCAAGTGCTTCTGGCAGCCAAAGATGAAAAGAGGAATGATGTAGCAGGACATTTATCTGCAAGAAAAACCTACAGAGATACTTCATGAGCATAATACATAAAATTATCCAAAGAGCTGTATAGTGACATTTCAAAACAAAACAAGGTTTGGGTTTTTTTAGATACTAAGGCAGGCTAATTTACAGCTAATCATCAGTCCAGTATAACCTAGTATACCCTTTTTTTCTGTTTTAAGTGCAGCTAGTATTTATATTTTGGGCTTTGTGGAGTATTTTTAATTCATTTAATTAATTTTCACTGCTTATCTTTATTTTTCATCTGCAGTTATTTGATACTGCAAGTAAAAGTAAAAGTTTTCCTTTCCTTCTACCAGAGGCTAATAAGCTACTTGAGGGTTTATTAGAAGCCAGTACTCCAGAGCAAATTAATAAACAAGGGGAAGAATTAATTCATTATTTACAGTAACTGTATGGGTAGAAAAAATAGCCCTTAGCCAGATGTTTTGAATAGTTTAATTGCAAAGTCTTTTTTAGTATTTAAAACCAGTATTTGATATGTTAGATGAACTAACAAAATTAGATGAACTTTAGTTCATCTTTAGTGTCTGATTCTAAAAAAGAACTTTTAACTGTAAATAGTTCTCATTTTTGTAAGTTAGAGACTTTGCCTAGCTTTGAATATTAATTCCATATATATCAGTCTTTTTCTTTTCAGGTACAGAAAAAAAAAGATAAAATAAATTAGAGGTATTACTGAAGTTATTTTGGTTCCATAAAAAGCTGTTTTCTGGGGATTTTATGTTATACTGCATAGTACTATGTGAATCCTTTTTCTGTATAAAAGCGCCGTGCTATTCTATGGCATTTTTAAAAATGTTTATCGAGGGGGTGTGCACAACTCTACCTGGGAAGGCTGGTCTAATCTTACTTTGAAAGAGGAAAAACATTCAGAGACCAATTGCTACAGAGGAAATGTGTAGACATTTGGCTCCCTTGAACAGAATTAGCTTTTGTAATTATTCCCACATAGCTGAGTATTACAGCATTTTGGTGGTAAAATCTTGGTGATTCTAAAGTAAATGGCAAATTAACGGTAGCAGAGGACTCAGATGATGTGTCTCTGTTTAAAGTGTCTTAAAACCAGGCCAGTTTTGAAAGCATGACAGTTAAACAGTCCTCAGAAAACATTTGATGCGTTGCTGTTAGGCCATTTTCTTTTTTTTTTTTTTTTTACAGCTCTGGGCTTAGAAACCAACCCTTTAATTTGTCCGTATTTTCTATAGCAAATTATTTATTAAGCAAGGGTTTGTGGAATAAGAGCATGTCATGAAGACCACACTGATACCTCCATTGCAAAAATACCACAAGAGACTTTTCTAACCAGTGGTGACATAGTAAGACCAGCAGGCAACATCCACATCAGCTATTGTGGCATGCCTACTGCCCAACAGGCTGGTCTGACACATCTGAAGCCTGAGGAATAGCAAAGATCCTCCAGAGTCACTCCTTCGCTCATAGGTTGTCATGTTTTTCATCCTTGCAGTTTTGAGATCCCTTTTTTTATGGAGCTACCTTAGACTACAGAAGCCCTCTTGTGCAGGTGATAATATTGGATATTCACTCTACATCTGAATGGTGATAGATGCCAGACCAATTACTGGTAATAATTAGAAGGTCTTTAAGAAGTGATCACTAAGGGAGAAGCAGTGTTTTTAGAGAAGAAGGAATAACAGTAGGACATTTGTATGCAAAACGTCCAGTTTCTCTCGAAAGGATGCCTGAATTATTCCCCTGAGATCCCAAATTCTGCACATATATTCATAATGTTTTAAACCTTTTGTGTATGATTGTCTTACTGTATCACTGTATGGTTGTCTTTAAAGTTGGTGAAGTAAAACAGAAGTGAATTATAGTAAATCTGAGAACTTTGAGACATAAAATTCCTGGCAGTCGAGCCTAATGCTGCTGTGCATACTTCTGTGCTTAATGGTCACATAGAATAGGTATATTCCAGAAGTAAATTTATTCCAGACACTGAAATTTAATTTTCAGAGCTTTGGGGTTAGTGATTTGTGGCATTCATACACCAAATTTGACGCATTGCTACATCTACTTTATGACATCCACCCACACATAAATATGTATCAAAGATATTAAATACAAGTAAGACTCAAAAAGCTGCAGCAGCTTGGTTCATTCAGTAAAGCAGTTGTCTTAGGTGTTAGCTCACATCTCAGAGCTCTGGTGCAGATTGTGTTATGCCAACAAGTGGAACCATAATCCATTTTTCCAAGATGGATATGGCTGCACATTGCCATAAAAAGGAGAATTGATGCTGAATGCTTGCTGTTTTCACAACAATCTGTTAGGATGCAATGTTTTAGTCATTATGGTAAAATTAAAAATTAATTAAACTGTCATAAAAGTAACCCTTATTACCAAGTTTACATAATTTTGTTTGTCTGCAAGAGCTGCTCACCCCTTTCTTTCTCTGGATGACATATTAGTACAGTACACATGAGTATGTAAGAAGCAGAACTGTATAAATGTAGAAAAACGCCTTTTGCTTTGGTCTTTCCAGAATCTTAGTAAGCATAAAATTAAGCTGTATATGTAACAAAATAAACATAACCAAAACCAGAAATGTTCATCCACCTCCAGAAGTCGCACGTGCAGTTTACAGCACAAGTTTTGTTTACACAGCACCTCTCTGTGTCTCACTTCTCAGAGCTTTACTGTGTTTCTAAACTTAATGTTTGTGGTCTCACAGGTTACTGTCAGAATGAGAAAAAGATGATGTTTGTCTCTTTTCTCTTGCATTAGTTAGCTGTAGCAAATCCACATGACACCCAGCTTTAGTTTGGCCATCAGTGAACATCAACCACAGCTCATGTACCAAACATAATGTTTAGACCCTGATGGATTTAATCAACCCAACCAAAACAAGTGCACTGTAGTTCCCTGAGGGACACAGAGATATGAACTCGCTGAGAAGTTTTAGAGAAATATTCCTTTTAAATACATCAGTTCTTCAAAAGCAGAGCTTTTGGCGCAAGTGCCCTTTTCCTCTGGAAGGCTTTTCAAGTTCAAGGTACAATTGCCGGGAAGAAATCAGAATAAAATCCCATGCCCAGACTCTTTTGAAATGCAAAGCTCATTTGCCAGCAACCAGTTTCATGCCCAGAAGAGCCCGTGGGCAGGGAGATTTGTGCCTGTTTCCCTTCAGCCAAAAACCATCACACAGTTGCCAAGGCATAAGAAAAGAGGCCAGACTTACCTCTGTCTGGGGTAGTCCACAGGCTGCCTTATATTCCGCACGGCAAAGCATTCCTCTCTAAGGGACTTCATTTTTTCTCTCCTGTCTATACTAAAAGTAATGCAGTATAGGATTCTAAGGCCCAGGATTATCCAGGGTTGACTAAGTTCTCTTCAGATTTCTGGTTTTGTCAGTTTATTAGTTTTGATGGTTCTCTGCAAACTTCGAAATGTTTAGAAACAGCAGAAGTTCTCACTATATCACCTTTCTCCTGCTCATCTGACTAAATAATGGCTTCTATTTAAAATAAGGATAGCTCTAAAAGCATTAACCTGAGAGAAATATTTGTGGTTTATAGTCTTAGGGGGAGAAAAAATAATATGGTGCAATATTTTAAAGGAACTCAGCATATTTTCTGTTTGGTTTTTATACTTGTGGATCACAGTCATGTGACTCTCTGAAATCTTTCTCGCAAATATCAAGAAACCAAGAATAAAAGAGAAAGTCTGATTATAAATTCCTAAATCAATGGTTCCAAACAGTGATCCCTGAGACCTTGGTAAGTGCCCTGCAAAACTGTCATAAATACTCTTTTCTGTTGCAAGTCTGACAAAGCTTCTGAAGTTTTTCCTCAACAAACACCAAGACTCCTGCTGATCCACTGTCCAAAAAGTACTCACTCTTCCAGGTGATATGACAAAGCTGAGATGCAAAGTAAATGCTGACTGGTGGTCCTAACCACCTCCCAACCCTTTTTGGGCAGAGTAGTCTGTAAGTTGCATCCTGTACAACCTTTGCTACAGGTTGCAGACTGCTGCTGTTTTCCCCCTAAGGGAAGTTTCTGCCTGGGCCCTTAGAGCTGATCTTTCTAGGGAAATTGCCCTCCTCCTCCCCTTTGCTCAATTAGCATCAGCTGTTCCTAATTTGGTGGCGGTTTATTCCTTTGTGCTGTACTGTGGGGATGTGAGGTGGTGGTTTGACTGAGGTAGTGGGGGTTTTGCCATGTATAATCCTGTCTTCCCGTTTCCCCCTCCCCCTGCACAGCGTCCTTGACAGTGCAAGTCGCCTGGATGAAGAACACAAGCTGATCGCCAGGTATGCAGCAAGGCTGGCAGCAGAAACTTCTTCATCAGTAAGTGTTTTAATTAAGGGAAGGTACTTTCCTTCTGTTGTGTTCCAGGGGCTTGGCAAGATCAGGGAAATTACGTCTGACAGTCTAATGATTAATGGATTATTTTTCCCTATGCTTTTCATCAGAGGCTGTTATGCTTTAATAATAACACTTTTATGCAGTCCATTTAATCCAAAGAATCCACATACTAATGCATATAATCTATATACTAATGCAGTGGTATTTAAATAATTGCATCAAAGGGAATCTGACATCTTGAACTCTGGAAAGACTATAAAATATTGTCTGGTCTAGTTTTGGTTAAAGGTTAATGATTTAGTGCATTGGAAAAATGGGGTGGTGAATCCATTTTACTTTCTAGCTCAAATATCACAGCCACTAGGGCCCTAAGTGCTAAGGATATTAAAGAATGTTCTTCAGCAGGATGACTGTAATGACCCCCTGCATTAGCCCTGGCTCCCATTTTCATTTCAGAGCAATGATTATTCTGCTCTCTGTATCCAAAGATGTAAGGTGATGACAGGCTAAAACCTCACTAACTGCATTCAGGAACAAGAGAGAATGAAGCAGGAACCTAATCAAAGTATATAAAATCTTAAATGGTACACAAAAGGTCAGCCTAGCTACTTTTTTTCGATCTCAGCCCATTTGGTAGAACAGGGGACCATGAATGACGGTTAAGTGAAAAGCAGCTGGTCTGGAGTGCCCAGAAGCATTTTCACACTGAGATTTACACTGTGGGGTCAATTGAAAGGGTGAAATTGGGCACCACACGTCATGTAAAGACTCTGAGTCACATTCACACCAGGTGAAGATGAATCTGCTGCCCCGTGCAGATTCTGTCACGGAGTTTTCACACTACCTGCAGCTCCTTGGGAAGAGAGAGGTGCTCCTGTCCTGCCAGCCCAGCCCAGATCAGTCCTTTCCAGACATGTGACACAGTGTTTCAAATTTAAGGCAACCTGTAGATGATGGTCTTATTTCTGGAAGACAGTAATTCTTTATGGGAACAAGATTTCCCATTAATAATATCGCTGGTTAAAAATTGGTCAACATCAGTTCCATATAACGTGTCCTTGATGTGGGGGAAAACAGTATAAACAGAGCTGACTTGAAGGAAAATACTGAATTTCTTGTCGCCCTCCATCTGTGCTCTTTGAACAAAAGAGACAGAAGGAAAAGAGAATGTTTCTGTAGACAAAAATCTTTCCAAGCAAAAAGAGTGATACCCAGTAGGGGTAGTGGAAATTTTTAAAGCTTTGCTGATGGTCATTCTGGTTTTTTGAGGAGCTAAATATATTAGTAACAGTGGGCATTCAGGATAAAGATCCTGATTCCTCCTGTATGAGTCATGACATCCACCAGCGTGTATCAGTTGTTCTTTATGCACTGTTCTGCTTCCCTGTGGTTGGTGTGTTAATGGGAAAATGTATCCATGGCAGAAAAAATAGTATGTGGTTACAAGGAAAACATACTGTCCTTTCCCCACAGACAGTCCTAACCTTTGTTAGGTTTGCTAGGCTATTGAGATGTATCTTCATCCTTTTTGAGGGTCCACCTCCTGGTGGAGGAGATGCCTGGCATCACATAAAATAGTGCTTCAGAGTTACACGTCACAGGGCTTTTTGTGGCGAGGAACCCTCATATCACAGCAGTAACTCAGCAGAGTATTTTTAAATACCTGATTCTTTCAGGTTAGAGTTAGAAATAATGGATATCTTTGGTAGTGAAACTTTTAAATGTCCTGCTCTGTGTTGTCATTGTTACAATACTGGAACACGGGAGTGTGAACAAGTTAAACAGTAACTGGTTATTGCTGATGAGCATGCAAAAAGAGCGTAGTCCAATGAAACTGTAGTAGGCACTGCCTAGTTTGGTGAGAGACAAATTCGCATCTCATTTTACTGGGGGGAAAAAAAGGTTTTGCTGTACCTGAAGGACTGGGGAAAGAGGTTTTCTGAAGTATCATGAGAGCATATAGGAAAACTTGGCCAAATGGGCCACACAGCCAGACTGAAAATTGAGTACTGCTTTCAAACTGAAAGTAAAACCATCCTTTTGAGAGGGTGAAGCATCACTGCACTGGAAACACAACCCGTTCTTTCTGGAGGCAGACACTGGTTTTTGCTTCAGTGTATTCCTCATCTGTAGCATCAAAATCAAGAGCCACATTACAGCAACTGCCTGCAGCAGTGTCACTGCCTTTTATGATTGGTTCAGAGGAAGCTGTGTGAAAAAGCAATGAGTGACAGGATGGTAAACACTGAGTCTTATTTACTCTAGCACTTATTCTGCTTTTACTAGCAATGGTTCCATACTGGTATGAGCACAACATGAATGCTCTTTTTTTAGTGTAAGCAAGCTTGGTACTGCACTTTCTGTACACAGATTTTACAGAACAGATCTGTGTTGAACTCATGGTGCATGCTGGCTATTCCTCTTTCAATGCAGCCTTCTTTGTTTTACAACAGCAGCCGAGTCAGCAGAGAGGGGCATCAGATATCTCCTTCACCATTGATGCAAACAAGCAACAAAGGCAGCTGATTGCAGAGCTCGAAAATAAAAACCGGTAAGCATCCACTAAGTACCTGGTTTTGTTCAGACTCATGTATTACATATGTGTTTGTTTCTTAGCATTTTTTACCACCTACACCTGTACAATGTGCTTATACAGGCACATACATCTCCCCCTGCAAAATAAACCAGAGCACAAAAAGGTCCACACAGTATGATAAAGGCTCTGAAATGCATAGCCACGCCATGTTTTCAGAAGTGTACTGTCCAATGACATGATATAATCATGGATACTTTACTGTTTGCAGCTGCTGTTTGTTAAGAATTTAAAAAAAAATGCCTGTCCTGTTTCAAAGCCGGATTAACTTTCAGTTGGAGTCTCAGTAGCACTGTAACATGAAATGATAAAAGGATCAGTCACGCTTGTAGTGTTATGCTCCCCTGCTTTTATTTGGGAAAAAGATGATTAAAGCTCTCCAGAACACAGTCTGCCTGGGAAAGGTTTGCAGGAAGATTAGCAGCAAGTTAGGCTGCTGATCAAATGAGACAGGAGGTACAGATGTGACCGAGACTGAGAGAGAGTGTCCAGGAGAAATAGGCCAGCTGGCCCTAAAAAGGAGTGATGACTGTTTGTTAACAGCAGAGAACCTGGCCCGGGGTACCCGACTGCCTGATGCCATGAAATGTGTGGCAGCAGAGCTCTGCTTTTAGTACCGGACTGTAAAACAGAGGCCAGCCCAGACCAGATGGTTTCCTGTTCCAAACTCTGCACTGCCTTCTGTCACCGTGTAATGAGCACCACCAGCTCCAGTCTCCATTTGCCTTTCGTAGTTCGAGGCTGCCTCCTGACCGTCTGCTTCCAGCACATTGTGAAGAAGAGACAAAATTCACAAAGGTTTCAACCTTCTGCTGTAAAGCTTTGTATTAGCCTTTTGACAGCACTCCAGGGCTGACAAGCCACTTGTAACAAGTCCTGTTAAAGTGCTTCTCCATGAACTGTCAACTGCTCTCACATCTCTACTTACATTAAAAGTATTTTTTTAAGTGCTAAATATTTTCTCTGATACTCAGCAATGTCCAGAAAGGTTACTTTAATTTTTGTAAAGTTCATGAGGTGCTGGAAATGTTCATGGTGAAGAATTAAAACGGAGCAATTCAGTCAAGCATAGAGCTATTTTATGTCTACGTCTGTTTTTTTGGGAGTCTTGAAGAACAGCTTCTCTTTATGGCAAAATCCTGAGAGTTTATTTAGAAGACATCCAGACCCCTCTCCCATTGCTGAGGGCTTCTTTGGTTGGCTGCGACCCAGTCATTTTATGTACATCTTCATTGATAAAAGCTAAATACAGCCATACTTTTTTCCTCTTGCAATGTCCGGTGAGCTGGTTCTGTGGAAAATTACTGACTTGTAGTCTTCTGCTTATTCTCGTCCTCAAGAGAAATCCTACAGGAGATCCAGAGGCTGCGACTTGAACATGAACAAGCGTCTCAGCCCACACCAGAGAAGGCCCAACAAAATCCCACTCTCCTTGCAGAGCTCCGGCTCTTGAGGTAAGTGCACAGCAGTAAAACCTCCACCCTTGACAGGGGACAAACAGTCATTCTCAGTAAGAGAAGAAATAAGATATAAGCCTGGCTTATGGTTTGGAAGGCTTTTTAAAGTAAGTCAACCAATGTGTATTTTTTTTATCCATTTTTGGTGCAGCCTGTTGTCTTAGAAGTAGTTAAGCTTATGCTTTAAACTGTATGCATGAGGAATCTCACATATTACTCCTCTACATTAAATTAAGCACGTGCATTAGTGTTTGCAGAGTTAGGCCCTTAGGTCATTTGGAATAGGTCCCCACAGCCCAGTCCAAATGCCATTAATCATATGGGGAAAAATTTTCAGAACAAATGCCTTTATACGGATTTCTCGTGTATGCTAACAAAAATACAGAACTACATGAAAATACAGTCAGAATTAGATGTTAATCTTTGGAAACTTCCCCCACGTGTTGAACTCTTAAGGAGAGGTCTGTTCTCTTCACGGTACAAAACCAGGCTGCAGAATGATCTTCCTTGTCACATGGGGGGTGAGGAGTAATGTCATCTGCAGCTGCTGAAGATTTAGAGGATCCTTCCTCCAGTTATCCCACCAAGCTAAAAACATTAATGTGGATATGACTGCATGTTAGTTATGATACTGTACATGGATTTACTAATTTCCATGTACATCACATTGAAGAAGTACAGTTGTCGTTGGCCCAGATCCATAGGCTCCCTGAAAATCCTGAAGTTCACATTGTGAGAGCCAGACAGAGAATCCAGTAAGAACTATTCAAAATTATCTATATGAATAGAGAAGAGAACATAAGCACTTAGTTTCCAGTGAAATAATGCTAGATTGCTCTGACCCCTGTCTAAAGAACATTTTTTGCCACCTAGCTGCTACTCACACAACTGATATTTTTAGTGGTCTGATTGATATCCAAAGGAAATTACTGTAAGAAATCGTGCTAAATTTTTTTCTTTACAAATACTTGATACTTTTATTACGGAGTTTTCCACACTAAAATATTTGTCTGATTCACAAATAATTACTTTTACTTTCCAATTTAAATACAAATTAGCTTCTTCATTTCTGTGAGTGATTTTAGTGTGTAATTACTTCTAGAGATCTACAGGCAAGTGACATTCTCTGAGACATATAAAACTGACTGTCATGAAAACATGTACACTGTATAAAATATACGAATAATGTAGCTCCTGTCATCAAACCTAAAGTCTATTTTCAGTGCAGAAATCAGCTTTCTATGTAGTTGGCTAATAAAATTCATTATACTTAAAAAAAAAAAAAGGAATGATTGTGCAGTGTTAGCAGGCTGACTACTTAACTCTTCCCTCTTTTCAACTTTGGTACACATATTAAAGCATAATACTCTTACTTTCATTTCTCAACATGCGATGTCCTTAGGGCAGTGATGCTTAATTCTTCAACTGTATCTTCCCTGATTTAATATGCAGTGTGAGAATCAGAAAATAACTTCTAATCTGTGGTCTGAACTGCTTTGCATTCCTTCTGAAATGTTCCCCATTTGAAAGGCAAAAGTCTGACTTCGGATTTACTGGAGAATTTTGATACCACCTCTCATTCCTAGACACTTAAGATGGCACGAGGCTGTTCTTATGTGTAAAACAGCAGGACTGAGGATAGCAGCCCTGATTTATGTCTGTTACCCTGCCAATTTTTCAGGCTTGAAGCACTTAAGGCCATAGAGCAATTTAGTTCACATTGTATTAAGAAATGCTGGTATCTGTAAATCATGTTGTGGGTATCTGTAAATCATGTGTGTGCTGTCCCAGCATCTTTCACAAGCTGCTGTAGTGTGTCACTCACTGAAACAAGGTCCTGAACACAGCATTTCCTTCACATTACCACTGTTGTCTTGGGGACAGGTTGGAAAACCCATTGCTTCCAAGAAGTTGCTCTGGAGTACAGCGGGAGCAAAACCTCAGAGGAATAGTCTGTGCAGTGCGCACTGCTTAGATCCTCTCTCCCTGTGGAATGAATCTAAAACCCAGCAGAGCTCTGTACTAGGACCTGCCACTTGAATTACATGGACCTTATTATTGTTAGCAGTTTCTTAAACTCCATTGCCTTTGTACAGTTCGTAGCATTTCCAACCATTTCATGTCCAGAAAAGAAAAGCCAACACAGGCATTTTGTTGCAGGAAATAGATCAGTCATTCAGAAGAGTAAGTGCAACCTGGCGTTGTTACTATATGATCCTAATATATAGGTGAGAGATAGCACGCGTGAGCAGTCCTGTAGAAATCAGTGCTGACTATATCTGTAGTTGCTCACTTAGAGTGAAGGCTCAAAATCAGGGTTTCGTATTGCCCTAAATGCAGGAAATGTACTTAAGTCTTCTTGGTTCCAGTGCTTTTCCATTTAGGATTAAATTGTCATATTTTGTAGTTAGTACAACGCTAACAACATAGTATTTTGTATGTTATTTGCAATGCAGTAGTGTGTAAAATATACCTAATATGTATATTTTTCAGTAGTAATATTAATTAAGTCATAACTTCCAGGAGGCAACAATTTTATTTTGTTTTTAGGTGGGGACCTCACACAATTTAGTGATGAAACGTGTGCAGGTGCTGTTCCCCATCCTGTGCAGTGGAGCTGTGCAGAATCAAAGCTGTTCAGATTTATGGGGGCACAGAGAGACTGTCACACTTGGAGTGTATTCACATTGTCATGCAACCTGCGCTGGACTCTTGAGTCCAAAGAGCTGATTTCAAGCAGTTATATCTCTACAATGTGACAATCTTACTCTTGCTTTCAGGAAAAAAGAAGAGAAACAAAAGCAGATCACTGTGGGTTTTTTTCTTGAATTTCTGAACCCTCCTAGCTTCTCTCATATCTCACTGTGTTCAGTGCCCCTGCTGTAATTTCCTGTCCTTCAGGGCATGGCTTTAATTTCTCCTGACAGCTAGTGAGGTTATTGACTAGAGAGTTCCAAAGCTAAAATTGCCAGGCATTTCCACAAGGGAATATAACACAAACTTGTTTGAACCTCATTTGTTCTTCGAAGAAGGGTCTGTGTCAGTGTCTGTCTTTTCCCTAATCACTCTTCAGTCCCATGAGGATTCCCAGTATGAGGGAACTCCCTAGCCTTCATGTAGCCACGTTTCTAAGCACTGTGCTGAATTCACACAGTGTGTTTGCTTTCCGGTGGTCTCTAGGCATGTATCCCATAGTAGGGCTGGGAAAATGATGCAGTTAAAAGCTGTTGTGATATGTGAGGGGTAAGCTCTGATCAGATCTGCTTGTTTCTCAGACAGCGGAAGGATGAGCTGGAACAGAGGATGTCTGCTCTCCAGGAAAGCCGAAGGGAGCTTATGGTTCAGTTAGAAGGCCTCATGAAACTGCTGAAGGTAAGGAGCTCCACCTGGTACTACCAAGGAAAACAGAGTGAAGCAAGAGAGGAGAGGGAACAGATGTAACCATAGAATTCTGCAGAACCTGACTCTTTCTACCCACAAAAATTGGCTGTTTCCCTCCCTTTTTATTTTTTGCCTTGGTCTATTAATTCAGGGGTTGCAGATGATGCTCAGATTGACATTGTTCCTGTAGCAGCACTGCATTATCATTGTCACCTACTGCTAAGTGGAGTAAGAATAAGAAAAGAAACTGACATGTAAAACAAGTTAACTATTAGCTGTAAGAAAAATACCTCAGCACTGTACACTATTACTCACTGCAGCTGACAGTATAGAATCACTTGGCTAGTTCCCTTAACTTTGTCCTTAAGTTAAAGTTCCTTTAACTTATTTAGTAGTTGGTTCTGTCAGATGAGTCATTTGACAACCACATGTATCTCTCTCACCTTAGAGATGTTTTCCCTACAACACTTGTTTCATTTTCCCAAATGCAGAAGCAGGCCCTTGTTAACAGATGAAACATGTCTCAACAAAGGAACTCAGTTAAGAACAAAGATATCAAAAAGCATGTGCATTTTTAAAGACAGACTAGGGTAAGATGGAAAATGTGTTTTTATTTGCAGCCCTATTTTACCTGATGTGCTTCAGGACAGATGATGCCAGAAATTCACATTGGAAGAAAGTGCCCTGAGTAGCATAGGAGTCTGTTTTGTTGTTGTCTATGGCAGATGAAATGAGTTCATGGAAACTCAGTGCAACTTGGGTCAAATATGGCTCAGATAAGAGCAGAAGGAATTCCACTGAAAGCTATTTAGCAACATGCATCCATTTAGATCCATTTGCATCTAAGGATGAGTTTGACACCTTATGTCACTTGCCCCTCCTCAGACACAGGCTTCTGCAGCCACAATTCACAAATGGTGCCACCTCAGCAGCAGAGCCCATTGTATAGCCAGCAGATTTTGGGAAGCTGGAAGTAGACAGGATACTTTTTGTTCTACCCATGAAATGCTGCAGTGCTACAGCTAGCAGTGAGGGCTGCCTGCTGTCAGTCCCTGCCTGGACAAAGAAAATTTGGGGTAGGAAATGACAGCAGCTTTCTGCACACTTTGCACTGTTCTGGTGTTTCAAAATTTGCAGAGGTGGGACCTTAACCTGGTCTCATATCTCCAACTGTCTTGACTGTACCTTTAACCCTGTACTCCAAATTTGGCTTTGTTTTTTGTTCTTCACTTACATCCTGGCTCATCTCACGTGCTGATCCTCTTTTTCTTTAGGAAGAAGAATTGAAACAGGTAGCAAGTTACCTCCTCTTTGGAGGGCTTACTAACTCCTAAATGTGATTGTGTTCCTGTGATTTGTTTTACTTCCTTTGCTTGAGAAGTGTGTGTGTGTTCTTTTGACCAAAATTAATATTTTGCAGTTCTTTCCCACATTAGTGTCTTGGAACAATTTTCACAATGAAACATCTTAGCACTCTAGAAAGTGAGTCATGGCTACAAGGAATCTTGATCTTTTTCTTACTCCTCTAAATTAAAACATACACGGTATAGAAACGACCCCTCAACTGTAGTGAAACCAACCTAGAATATGAATTAAATAGATAACATCTTGAAAATGTAATGAGAAATTTGATACTTTCAAGAAAAACATGACTGAGGTTAAGTTAGACAAGGGCAATGAGTTTGAAAGTCCATTTTATCCAGGAAAAGTCAGGGCATGGTGTGCACATCTTTAAAAGTCAGCATTGATGCTAACATCCCGTGCATCTTCAGGAAAATAAATGTTTTCTGCAACCTAGATCAAAAAGAGGAAGTATTTACATTACTAATAGTAATGTAAATTTTAGAAGAATCAATTGTTTTGGAGCTTTTCAGTATTGTAATGGATCTTGGAAATATATTAGGCTTAAAAAAAAGGCACTTTCCGGATAGCAGTCTGATTTATGAGTTCAGTAAAAGCGTTCCATTTTAACAAAACGCACTTCCTCCAGCTTTCATCAGCAGAAGTGCAGCCACGAGTCTGGTGTGTTCTGTGTGTGGTACAGCATGCAGAGTTTGTAGGTAATGCTCACCTTCATAAAGCTAACATTTGGCTTATTTTTGTAGAGCATCGGTTTGTTGCACACAAAAAAATAAATCTGACCCAGTATCACCTCCTTGTAAGGGCTGTCTTTTTTGATTCTGAATTTCTGTTCAGAAAAGAGAAGCTTCTAGTATGACAGGAGTTACCTTATCGTATAAAATGTTCACTGGACAGTGTAAGTGAAAGCACATTTTCAGGCTGTTAGGAGGTATTTTTATGAGATTTTTTTTTTTCCAAGAGTAATAGCCTCGCTGAATACCAGGTGATGATGCTAAAGAATTACTCTCACCATTTCCATTTAATGATCCCCATTATGCTATGCCATTTCACGATCTGTTGAGAGAAACAGGATTAAATTAATTTCTGGAGGAATTCAATTGGAATGAGCAGCCTGGCAATTCATCTAATGCGTATGAATTATCTATTTCTCCATTGCCCTTCCTTGAGAAAGGATAATGAGTTCTTCACATCCCTGTCGTTTGATGAGGTTGTGCGATTTCCCCATATGTCATCCCAGTTCAGTCCCAGCAGAGGGAGCAATGGGCTAAAGCTCCTGTAAAGCCAGTTTTCATTTCAAGCATTTTATGCTAAGCATGCATGACACTTGATAGTGGGAAAATTTTCCTGTCTAGCTAGAGTTAACTTAAAAGCTGTAGCAATTCGACTAGGGATGGTGAATTAAATAAAATGCCTGAAAGTTTTCCTGAAAGGCGTGAGAACACTGATAGCTGCAACCAAGTGCAACACAAAAGCTGAAGCCATCCAAATATCCACGGTGGCTGTGGTAGCTCCCCTTTCAGCATGCCTTAGTCCTTAGCTGGTAGAGCTGTCAAGGTCTGGGAGCGATTCAGTGCTTGTCTTCTCTGCTGACCTTACCAAGAAGTTAAGACTGGCTGTCATAGCAGATTTTAGACCATTAGGTCCAGCCTTTGAAAACCACAATTCTCCTGATAACCACTAAGCAGGAATCCAATCCTAATACCACTTCATTCCCACAAACCTGGGCTGAGGTGGATCTAGGTGAGTAAAATATATTACGTTTTCACCTCTCTGAAATCAGGCATTCCCTAATATCCTCCTATTTCAACTTGCTGTTCATCAGTTCTGTCTGATAGTGCCCAAATAGTATAAGAAGTGAGGAGTTATTTCCTGGACTCCAAATGCTTCATCTTCCTGTGCTTCCCAAACATTTTGTGTTTGTTTATCATAAACACAAGATCTCAGTCATAGCTGCAAAGCAGACAGAGGGTAAGCACTGGGTGTGCAGCAGCTTTCACATTTCTCTTAAGGGAAAATTCCAGCACAGAAGTACTGGCAGGCATCTGTTATTTTTAGTAAATA
Organism: Eulacestoma nigropectus; assembly: GCA_013397775.1. NCBI lineage: Eukaryota > Metazoa > Chordata > Aves > Passeriformes > Eulacestoma > Eulacestoma nigropectus. Next base: position 180,411 of record VZTE01002788.1, on the reverse strand, counting down.
AAATGCCTATTCTGAAGTTCATTCCTGAATGTGACTTGCCGACAGGAAGCAAATTTTGCCCATTTTTTTTCCTCATCATTCTCTGAAAATTCCCACTGTTGTTGGTGTTCCCAGAACAGAGAGCAAAGGCAAAGGGGAGCCAAGAAAAAAAGGCAAGTGAAAAAGGGCACTTGTCTTTCAGAGAGCTGAGAACCAAAACTTCTTTCGCAAATGTGCTTCACTGAGGAAGAACTGTGCTCTGTCGGAGCATGAAAGAAGAAAGCTGTGGATCCTGGATGCCCTGCCTGATGTGCAGGGGTTATGACTAGCAAGGACCTTGGAGCATCTCCAAGTTGCTCTGGGCCCTTCCTCTGGAGAACTAAATATCTCCATTTCTGCTGGAGCTCATATAGATGATTCTAGAAACAGGAGAGCATCTGGCCTTTATATATTCCACTTGCCTCTCATCCATCATTTAAATGTTCTAAAACCAATCATTAAAGAAATTATAAGTATTAAATCCTCTGTTCTTTCATCAGTAATGTGCTTATTTCTCATAAACCTAATTTGCCCCTGATGGCTTTCAGGTGATAATGTCTCTTAGAAAGGGGATGATAGGAGAAAAGAACAAATAGCTTAGTAATCTGATACATTATTTATGGTCCAGGCCAGGAATTTATAAAAATCTCAAGGGCAATCCTGCAATGGGCTGCTCTTCTCTTTCTTAGAACATATTTGCCAAACCATATCAGAGCTGCACTGCCAGCCAATACCAGAGTCAAAATAAATGCCATGGGAAGAGTTAAGAAGTTCTCTTGTATTTTTAAAATACAGCCAGGATAGGGGAAACACCAGCCCTGGGGTCACTTTTGACTGAAAGCAACCAGGAGCTTGTGTTGCAGTTCCCTTTAAAAGCACTCAAGCCACCTCCATCCTTTGCATCTGCTGAACACTAGGTTTCAGTCAAAAGCTATGTGCATTTTGGTGTGGGCTCCAGCATTAGTTTTTTCTTACACGGATACATGTTCCCAGGATTTTGAAACAGTGGGTGAGAAGAGCGCTGTGTCTCTCGGTATCACTCACCTAGCTGCATTAGTAAAGATTGCTATTTTGTAAAGTCTGCTTGAATTTCAGCTAAGTGATCCTAACTGTGAGATGCTAACAGCATGACATTTGTATGACTGGTGTTAAAGCATTTTCAATTCCAGCAGCTGAACCCATAGCAGGAATTTATATTACCCTATCCCCACAGTGTTTTGGGAGTGCCTGAGTATATCCTGTGGAGCAGATAATTTAATAGTGGCTTAAATAGTTCTCTAGCTCCAAATAAGAAGCAGAAATTTGTGTTATTTATTGCAAGTATCAAACTTTATGTGACTGAGAGGTTGCATGTACCATGAACTTGTCCTGCTGGGAGGTGGAGGACAGGGCTGTGATCAGCTCTCGTGGCAGTGCTCTGCTGAAAGGGGCAGCGCCAGTCCCTTGCCCAGGCTGAAAGCCACGCTGGGGCCAGCAGCTTTCCCCTTCTCACAGCCAGAATGGGTTACAGTTTATCAGACGTGCATGTGAACTGGGGGAGTGAAAGAGGGGAGAGGGCAGAGAGGTCTGTAGTGTGGTCTTTATTAACCTGGACTTTTTTTAATTTAGCTGCCTGACATTTTCCCATGCTTAAAGGAAGTCAGATCTTGACTCATATTTTCCTACTTACTGTTTCTCTGCACAGAAGCCTTGCTGTCAACTAACAACTGACTTTGGTTTATTTCTTCTAGCAAAATTAACATTACCCAACTGATCTACAAACAGCATGATGCCTTTAAGCTGAGGGATGGGTGACCAGGACAGCAGGCAGGGTCTTGCAGAGCCCCTGTTTAACCCCCTGATTGTTTTGCAGACGCAGGGGGCAGGCTCCCCGCGTTCCTCACCTAGCCACACCATCAGCCGGCCTATTCCGATGCCCATCAGGTCTGCCTCTGCCTGCTCCACCCCGACCCACGCACCTCAGGACTCTCTGACCGGGGTGGGAGGAGACGTGCAGGAAGCCTTTGCACAAAGTAAGTCTCATTAATAGCTTGTCTGAGGCACCTGGAGACTGAAGAATCATTATTTCTTGTGGTTACTGACTAAATGTACTTGAGCGTCTCAGTTGCATGCAATGAAACAAAACCAAACAAAAAGTATCTGTGACAACTGTGTTTTGCCATTGAAAATCAACTTTGTCAGCCATCAAACTTTGCTGTCAAAGCAAGCAGGTAAGCAGAAACTGGACAATGGTGCCAGTTAATGGAGTTCGGGGTAGGAAGGAATTTTGATGCAAGAGGGTGAGAGCAGTTATCACTGCCCTGTTAACCAGAAAAACTGCTGTTGACCTCAGCAGGCATTGTCAGTGTGTTTGGTTTTAAATAAAGACTGTGCTAGAAATAAATGATACAATCATAGAATTAGTTCAGGTGGAAAGGGCTTTTGTAAGTCACTGTATCCTTCTGCCCCAAGGAAGAGGGCTTCAAAGTGAGACCAGACCATTCAGGACCTTTAGCGGATGAGTTCTGGATGGCTCCTGTCACTCACTTTCTCTGTTGCAGTGTTTCCCCATCCTTATTGTGTAAATTCCTTGTCCTTCTATCTGATTGGAACATCCCTTGATGCATCTAGTGACTGTTGTCCCTTATCTTTTTGCTTCGGGCCTGAGAAGGGTCCAGTTAAACTAGACAGGAATCAAGTCTGAAAGTCTAGGTGTACCCTTTCTTTGCATTTCCAATAAACTGCCATCCCCTTCCCACTCTTTTTTAGAGTAAGAATAAATTTTAAGCTGTTTTGAATTTCGAAGGCCACAGATTAAATTACTATGTTGAATAACACAGAAAGTGAGTAGTCTGTGTTACGTAAATGAAGAAATATTCCTTATTTTTCTAATCTGCTCTCTCTAAAATATTTATGTAATTGCAATTCTATGATCTGTATAAGTTTTTTCCCTCTTTGCCCAGTACAAATTAAACATAAGTTTAAATGTAAGCTCAGAAGTTCTCTGCAGCAGTGGAGGCATGCTTCTTCCCAGGAACCCAGTTCAGCCCTCTCATGCACCCTTCCCCATCATTTTCCTGTGAATTGTGTCTTTGTGTGTATTTTTGGACAAGGTTGAATCTGTAATGCAATCAAGAACTTTCTCCTAAAGAGGTGGTCAATTCAAGTGTTGAACGTAGGCATAATTCATGGTCCCAACATAACTGGTGTTCCTGCTGATCTCATTTTCTGTGGCAAATGAAACAAGCAATATGTTTTCCTATTTTTCTGCTAGGAAAAAAATTGAGACAGGCAAAAATATGGAGCCATAGCTCCTATGCTGTTATGGGACAGCTTCTTCCAGAGTTGAGTAAGATAAATAATGTAATGGCCACAATAAAATATCCATAAACAATGCTAAGTCTGCCTCAGGCAAATGCATTTTAAGTGTAAAAATGTGTTCTGTTCAAGATCAAAAGCAATATAAGAAGTTATGTGATCACATTTTAAAACTGCATTTGATAAATACCTAGCTTTGTGTCGTAATTTACTGTAAGCTCTAGATGGGAAGGTCAAACCCAAAGAACTTGAAGCCAGCATTCTGTCACATCTTGACATACAACTTCTTGAGGGGGGTTGGGCTGAGATTTTATGGCTCCATTCTCTGCTGCACCAACAGAGATCTGCCTATATAAAATGCAGACAAGCCATGGTTAAAAGATGTTTTCTCTTCATTGTTTCTGTTTCCCTTTCACAGCATTTGCAATAGTTCAGAGGCACAAAATTGGGAAGACTTTAGAGAGGGAGTGGTTGTCTGTGTGTGTGTAAGAGAGAGTTTAATTACTATAATTTACATTCCAGTAACTATTTGCTAATGGATGCATTAAAAAAAACCTCTCTGGGATTTGAGAAACTTTTTAAAATGTATTGGTTTGCATTCAGCCAGTTTTTAAAAATCTACAGTAGCCAATTCCTGTAAATAATTCCATTTGGAAGACCAGTGATTCTGTGGAATATCTTGATTATTCAGCTATTCAACAATACTATCTATGTTCGGGATTTGGGCGAGTTAAGCACACGTTACCCACAGACCCCTCCTAAGGAAGGAGTATTTCATGCAGCTTACAAGAATCTCTCATGATTGATGGTTAAGGGAATATTGCCAGGTTCAGCAGGGAAACACTTCTAGATGCATTATTAGAAGGAGTTTAAAAGCAGCCTGGGGCTGTTTAGAGAGGCAGCAGTGCTTCCTTTATTAAAAAAAACAAGGGGGGTTGTGGGGAGAGAGAGAGAGACAGTAAATTATAGAATATACAAGAAAGTCCTTGAGCTACAGGAGAGGCTGAGAGGGAGCAGAGAAGAGAAATCCATATAGTCTTGATGAGGGATGAGGTCAAGTGTGTTTCTTCAACATTTGCCATAATTATCTGGCAAATACCTGGCAATAATGGTGTCATTAAACAGAGCTGTGGGAACTTAGAGAAAACACTTCATTTCTTCCCTCCTCCCCCACAGGCACTGTAAATGAGTTCACGCTGGATTTAATCTTCCAGGCCTGGTCTGCTGGTGTCACCACACAAATGCAAGCTTGATGGCAATGAATAATCTCTGCATATCTGGCATTGTGATTAAATGAAGCATGAGGGGAGGCTTCTGCTTTTGCATACGGCATAAGTAAATGAGGCCATTCTGCAGAGAACTCTTCTGCACGTGTCCCTCAGAAGGACTTTGATACCCTGAATTATCACAATGACAGCTTTCAGCGGGGTCAAAACTGCTTTCAGCAGTAAAACATATGTCGTGTGAATAATAGTAACACTGTGCTTTGTCCATCTCTTGCTTCAGGTGCAAGACGAAACTTAAGAAATGATTTGTTGGTGGCAGCAGATTCAATCACCAACACAATGTCTTCTTTGGTAAAAGAACTAAATTCTGGTGAGTGAGGCTAACAAGGGGGAATAGTCACCACAGTGACATTTCACATTTATATGAAAAAACTGGGAGGTGGGAAGATACGTACCTTCAAAGGTTTTTATGCTTTTATTAAAAAAATCCCTAAATAACAACTTCTGGAACTCAGCAGTTCTCAAAGCCATGGATGTAGAGGTGCAGCTGCATACAGTGAAAACTTTGTCTGTGTTTCCACATGGAGTGGGATTCCACTCTTTAGAAATTAGATTTGACATAGATCATACAGGACCCGTTGTAAAATGCAGTCTGTAATATTACCGTTAAAATATCCTACCTAATAACTGAGATAAGCAAAAGCTTCAGTATTTGGTCCCACCACAAGAAGAAAACTATAAGCTTTGCCAGTATAAGTAGAATAATATTTTATTCACTGTGAGGAGGTGGCATTCTTGGTTGGGAAGGCAGAGAAATGCTTAAAGAAATAGGCAAGTATATTTACTTTGTGAAAGTTAAATGGAACGTTTTGCTTCACAGAAGTGGGCAGCGAGACAGAGAGCAACGTGGATTCTGAGTTTGGACGGACTCACTTTGATGACCTGGTTCCATCCCCAACGTCGGAGAAGGCTTTCCTGGCGCAGATCCATGCCCGGAAGCCAGGATATATCCACAGCGCTGCTGCCACCGGCTCCATCCGCAGTGACATGTGGGTACCTGCTCGACGCCCCTGCCTGATCTCATTCTTCTTCCTTTGAAAACAATGTGCAGCACGCACAGTATTTCCTCTCCCTCTCAGTTATTCGGTTAAAAAAAAAGAAGAAGAAAGCATAAATCCAAGTGAGGACTGCTTCATGGTTACATAGTAGTGGGCTCTGTAAACAATAAAGGCTGGAACTTAAGACTCCCTCAGGAGTGAGCTGTCTCACATCCAGCCTGGAACTCTCAGGCAGCACTGAGTCCATGGGACAGCTGTTTTCCCTAATATGCCCTGCAGTCCTATTCTCTGTTTATCCAGACTGAGGGACCTGTTGGTGCTCACTGGAAAAGGAGAAATGTTTAAATGGAAAAGACAGAATGCTTTTCATTGACCTACTAAACTGATGAACAAACAGATTGATTTTTACAACCTGATCCTTCCTTTCAGAGACAATAGGCATCTTGCTAGTTATTTTTAGTTCAGCCTCTTTGTATGAAGTTATTGAGAACTTTTGTTATTCGTTTCCTTTGGGGAGTGCCTTCAGCAGAATATGCCCTTTGGTGTACTTCATCAGTGCCAGATCACTGGGGAGGGGAAATGTCAGAAGTGTTCTCCACTGCCAGTAAAATACTAACCAGTGGAGCATGTGGTTGAACTAAAAGTATCCCACAGTCCTCATAGATTACAATAAAGGGAAGTTTTATTGACTCTGAATGTCATTCATCTCAGGAGGCTATTTATTAATAATTGTCTTTAGGGTTACAGAAGATGGAGACCCTTATGTCAGAGCAGATGATGAAAATTACGAGAACGACTCTGTCCGCCAGCTGGAGAATGAACTGAAAATGGAGGAATACCTGAAGCAGAAGCTGCAGGATGAGGCATACCAGGTGAGAGAAGGACACCAGCTGCCCGTGTTTCTCCCTGAGTGAGAAAGGATGATGCGCCTCAGGTGCCCAATGCCATCTAACCAGCCCTGGGCTCTGGGGTGTGATCTCTTCTGGGTTACCAGAGCAGCCACATTCCAGAAACTTCTGCCACCCTTCCACAGACACGCATGCATCCAGTCTTTGTGCATATCCAAGACCACACTGCCTGAGGCACACAGCCATAGTCCATGAGGGTTCCAGGGAACCAGGTGTGGCAGAACTGCCTCTGAGCTTGTTCTCTGCCCATGCCTACCAAGTCACTTAGATCTCATTCCCTGCTACCATAGGTGCTGGTTGGTGGTGACAAGATGTCCTGGTATTTTCAGAGCTTTTTTTTTTCTCCAATAGCAAAAAAACATTCACAAGGGTTTCTCCAGTGTGAACTGAAGCTCAAGCACAGTCTGTGTTTTACTGTCATTGTCAGAATCTGGAGTACAGAAAAGGTTCTGAAACGAATTGTATCCCAGAGGACCAAGTATTCAACAAGCATCTGGTGCAGAGAAGCCTGGAGATTTGTTATTAAACACCTCCCTGAGGAAGCTCTCAAAGGGCATTTGTTTAAGAGTCTGAGTAAGGCAAATATGCCAGGGGGAGCTGGAATTCTGTAGATGTCCATATCTGCATCATGGTCTCCACTTCTACCTGGTGTTGCAGATTATTGCCATGTTTTCAGTTATTCTGACTTGGAATATCTGAATTTAAAAATACATTACTTCTTATAAAGTTGGAAGTAGTGTCACTAGGAGGGGAAACCTATTTTAGTTATTTGGGAGCAGAGCTGAAGCAGGCGAAAGTAACTTTGTTCCCACATGGTGATTGACTCAAATTTAGACCTCACCCCTACAGAACATATTAAATGGGTTAAAAAAACCAAATTAGACATGTTTTGAGAGATCAGATGTCTGCAAATGAGGTTCAAAATCACTTTATGGGCAGGAATTCTTTAAACTGCTGATTTCTAGGAGCTAACAAGATCTAGCGTTTTTTTCTGGTAGTTTTCCTCCAGTGTTCAGTGCTGGTCACTTTGGAGACAGTCTGTGTCTGACAGGCTTGTGTTGTAATGAAGATTGGCTGCTCTTTTGGTCTTCTTTTCTGTAAAACTGCTAGGATATGTTAGTCTTGTAAAAGTTCATTGAGTCTTACCAAAATTTCAGGTAACTTTGAGGTTGATAGGAACATCTTGTTGTTGTTGTTGATGATGTAGACCTGCTACATGCCCATGGTAGCTTGCCAAAAGTCATTTCATTGCAGAGGTCTTTAAGGACATGACAAAAGGATCAGGATTGTTACAGATTATCTACTAAGGCAACAGCAGGTGACATAGGGGGTCTTGTCAGAATTTTTCATCCAAGATAGGAGATGTCAAAAATCGCAGCCTTTAAACTTCTGAACAGGATGAACAGCTACTGCTGATGTAATGAAAAGCAGTTGTCAGTTTAGAGAAGGAGTGCCTAAATAGTCACAGCTGTCAGGCATCAAATAATAAATGTTATTCTTGCTGGTAAAAAATCCGTTTTCTTCAGAAAGAATGACAGACCACTTTAACTGTATTTTGATCAGAGTATGGAAGTGCAATATATGGCAACGGTGTTACTTGAATTTCACAGGTTACAACGGGATTTTGTACATGCATAAAATTCAGTATGTATGTGCACTGCAAATAGGGGCAGGAGAAGTTGTACGTGTCACTTGATGGCACTGGGTGCTACTCTTGCTTCAGTCAAAATAGTTTTTCTGCTGTTTTCCACCAACATTCCCAGAAGAAGGGGAGGAAATCTTCTCCCTATTAACATCAGAATAAAACTCCTGAATTTAGGTGAGCCAAGACTACAAGGTGAAGTTTATTGCCCATTGTTTCACATTATTTGTTTCCACCAGGAGAACAAAAACAGACAAAAAAGCTAACACACACACACAACTCCCCCTACCAAAAAAAAAAAGGCTTTTTTTTGTCAAAAATATATTCACTGAGAGAACAGAAAGTCCTCATTCTAGACAAGTTCTGCTGAACAGCATTTTTCCAAAACAAGTTTCATGATGTACTTTACTCTCCGTGAGATTGTCAGCTCCTATCAGGCAGTGATTTGATAGTAGTGACTTGTAAGTAGAATCTATTTTTAGTTGATACCACAGCCCCAAAGCATGTAATGGCAATGCACGAGAAGTCCTTCCCAGTATGGTTGATGCCATTTAAATTAGGGAGTGGGTTTAAAGGAAGCAAGAAAAGGAGTTAAGTTAATAGGGACTACTGAGATGTTTAGGAGCTGGTTGGATAGTGTCATATATTGATCCCGAGACATGTGCTTTGGCATTGGTTGTTCTCCACAATTTGTTGTTTATTTTTGTGGTATTTTGCTCTTCTATTCCTTTTTCTACTAATATCACTGAGTATTCTAAAAAAGCCACAACCTTCTGCTTGAAAAAACAAAGGAAAATTGGGAAATTTCTGTTTAGGGTATCCTGTTGAACAGAGGCCAGGTCACCTATTCTCATTTGCATCAAACCATTGGAATTTATTACAAGCTGTTTTACTGTTTGTACTCACACGTACACTGCATTCATCTGGATTGCCAAAAAAAGTCAGAAGCTGTAGCTGTCGTAATGCAGTTGTCAGCTGAAAAAATCTGCAAGGAGGAACTCCTACTAAGGTTGCAGAATGGTCACCTCAGTAACAATCTGGTAACCATTTTTATGTTATTAAATGTCTCACTTCGTGTAAAATCAGCACATTTAGAAAAACACGTAGATGTAGTGTAGCATGAAAGATGGCTGGCCCAAACCCACTCCTGTTATTTTGTGTCACCTTGCCTCCAAGAAAGATTTTTATGCTGAACTCTAAATTAGTATTAAAGTATGAGCAAAAAACCCAAGATACATAGGGAAATCAGGGACATGAAACCTTAGAGGCGTCTTCTTTCTCTCTTTTTTTTTTTTTTTGAAGCATGTTGTAAATAATAAGTATCTGTATCAGAAAAAAACCACAATGCACAAGTGTAAATGCTAACAGTGTGTATCCTCCCACATCTGCTTCCACTTTTGTTCTTGGTACAGTCTTTTGCTGATATGTTGTGTAAGACAGTTTTCACTGGGTTTATTTTCTGGGTTCCTAATTGCTCCCTTTATTTCTAGGCTTGTGCATGGCTTTTTTCAGAATAATACACTGCCTGGCTGCTCACGGGCTTAATTTGTCATCTTCCTGTTTTCTGTCCTTTGTTACCTACAGGTCAGTTTGCAAAGTTGAGTGCAATATTCTTCTCTCTCCTCTCAAGTAAGTATTATTATAATTTAGAAGAAAGTTTGGAATTAATCCTCATAATATACATTTCAGTTGTAATGCATCTTGTGGCACCTGAACAATGACAATGCTGTTTCTTTCTCCTTTTAACCTGTGTTGGGATGCTTTGGAATCTCTCTGAATCAGTTCTGATTTATGCATCTGAGGTCCGAGTCCCAAGGATTCCTGTTAAGCCGTCACCCTTTTTATATTTTTCTTTTGTTGACCATCAGAGTGAGAACGTGGGCTTTTCATCCCTGGGGATCATGACAAAAACATTACCCAGTACAGAGAAACCTTATCCAGAAGATAAGGAATCAGATTACATTTCAGGAGACCTGAGTTTAACTCCTTTCAATGCTCTAGTCTTCTTAAGATAACTGAAATAATTCATTTCTGATGAAATCAGAACATGTACTCTAGTGTGTGAAACAAGAGTTAATGCAAACATTAAAGAAAGCAATCCACCAGCTGCTGAACCACAGAGGTGTCCTCAGATGTGTTGTGGAGGTTTAAAATGCCCCAATCCAAGTGGAAGGCACTCAGCTACTGGATAGAGTCTGGCACTTCAGAAATAATGGCAAGATCTATAAATTCCCTGCTGTCCCACATTAAGGTCATTTTCCTTACACATGCCAACCTCACAGTTGCAGCACTGAGATTATTGCCAAGTTCAGCAATTGTGTTTCTCCTCAGGAAGACAGACAACATCTATTTTTATGAAGTAGCCTGTTACTCTGAACATTTGCCCAGGAAATGGGACACCACACATTTCTTCTTGCCTCAGCTGAAGCAGTGGACTCTGCATTTCGGACTTTCTAGGAGAGCGCAGTGCCCTGCTGCGAAGATGGCAGTGAGACAGTGCTGTCCATCCTGCTGAGACACTGAACCATGAGATGACAGGGACAGAAAGGGAGGAGAAATCAGAATAGGGATCTGATTCTGGTCTACAAACTGAGCCTCTTCCTCAAAGCCAGAAATAAAAGCAAGCAGAGGTCAACAATCAAATGGGCACTAGAGCTTGGGAGCAAGCTCATGTTCAGATAAGCAAAACACAGTGAACTAGCCTGTGCCAACTCTAACAGGAACTCATATTGTTAGATTTTGTGTGTCATGTTTTATGGTAGACCTCCTTATTTATATGGCAGTTTTGATGGTAAAACTTGACCCTGATTCAAGGGGTTTGCATCTTCTGATGACAGTAAAATTTGGCAGTTAAAATGTGTACCTTGTGAAAGCAGCTGCTAATGGGTATTTCCAAAGCATCTGTCTCAGTGTCTCTTGTAGCTGAAGCAGAATAATGTGAAAAGCAAATAAACTGCAATACCCAGAGTACTATAAACGCCAAATAACTGCTCATAAAAATTCTCCTAACATTGCCCCTCAGGTTACATTCATTTTCTCAGTAGCCTTGTTAAAAACATGAGCTATGTAGTTTCCTAAACATTGACCGCCAGAAAAATAATTTTTCTTACTCTGTTTTGGTGCAGTTGTCAGTTTTAGATCAGGTAAAAAGTAAAATGGATCTTTCAACAACAATGTGTGTGTATAACTATGTACATTGTGGAAATTTTATATATAACTGAATATAATTACAATTTGCAATAATAAGTCAAAAAAAAACCCTTTTAATTAGAATTACAAAACTCAGGCACTTCCATTTAAGGCTTCCTTTTTTGTTGGGAAGCAGTGTTAACATGATGTGGGGAAACATACTGCCCTATAGCCTGCCTTTCTTGAAAATATGTATCCTGTTTCAAATTAGTAGAGATCTGAACCTGAGCTACTATCTCCTCTCTTGGATGATTTTTGAAACATTTTGAAAGCTCGTCAAAAAGAAAGATTTTCATAGTGAGATTCTTCTTGGTTCCCAGGGGAGCCCTTTGGCCAGTACCAAAAAATGTAACATTCCCAGGAGCTATAAAAGCCCAGCCCTACAGAAGTTAGCATCCAAAACTGGTGGACTTGGCACTTCACCTATATCGACAAGAACAAAATGTATTATGGTACATTATGTTAAATACATCTTCGCATGGTAAATGAACCTTCTCAAGATTCACTCTGTTGTGAATATGGAAGTCTGTCATTTCTTGTCTATTTTATTTGGTACTTACATTTCACAGCACTGGAAAAATAACTTCAAAATAGTTTATACCAGTCATGGTATCTAAAGTGCCTTTGCAGTTTTCAGTAGGTTCTTGCTTGAAGCTTAGAAGCTGCACGAAGAGTTTTATTTCTAAGCCCTTATTCAGTCAATAATGGTACAAATACAGTTGCTATGGTCCTAGATGGCCACAGGAAGTAGAAAGCCAACAGACTTTCCTATCTCACACCAGTGTTACATCTGCGCTTACTTTAAA
>VZTE01002788.1:131662-168218 GCA_013397775.1 Eulacestoma nigropectus | reverse complement strand
AAAAAAAAAAAAAAGGGGAAATGAGATCAGTTTATTGTAGCTCCTTATGAGTGATATTGCTGCTGATGGCCAGCCACAGAGTTTTGTTCATTGCCTAATTCATCTGGAGTTGATGTTATTTGATTGATGCTTTTTGCAATCCATTTGCATTTGCATCTTTAAAAGGGCTATGCACAATTTTCCAGAATTTATTTTAAATGGCATCTAGTATAACAAATTCCCATGAGAGTGATTCCAGTAATATATAAAACATAATTTTATTATGTTTTCAATTTACTTTTTATGTTAAATATATTTGTTTTATTTTTAGTAAAGAAACAGAGTGAATTTGAGCTTGTTTTCAGCAGGCACTAGGCAGATGACATTAGGTGAAACTGCAACTTTGATATTATTTTACCTTTATCCCCTTGATAGCATTTGGTTTTTTGCCAAGGATGGCAAATGGGAGCAGAAAGCCTGCATTTCACAAACTGGTTGAAAAGTTGTCATTTTCAATTAGTTGCTGTTGACTCGTGCAGTGGAAGTGTCCCCACAAGACCTACAACTTCCTAGATTTTTTAAAGCTATGCTTTCTTAGTGCTGGCACACATTTGAATTGATCATGCCTAATTCATTTATATGCATTATTGTAACAGGAGAGAAGGTGTGAAAGCTAACAGAAATCAGACCTAAAGCATCCACTGAGAGGGAGTACAGGGAGGAGGCTTTATTACAGGTTTTGTTCTCAGATTTGAACTGCGATTTTCCCTATCTTAACAAAAATGTGGTAATTTCAGTTAAAGATTTAGTTCCATTCCCATTCCAAACCCTCTCACTCTCTCAAAACCTTATGACTGTTGTGGGGTCTGAGGCTTTGGGTGTCCGTGGGTGACATTTTCCATTGTAAAAGTGACTGAGTGGTTTGTATTGAAACAGGGGGAATTTTTTTCAAGCACAAAACCCCCTAATCCTCTCAAATTTTTGATACGAATGCATTCTTTAAAAATATTATATATTCAACTTGACTGTTTTTCCAGGACTGAATTCATGTTCAGTAGCACTTTCATATTTTTCTCATCTCTAGCCATTTTTTTCGAACCTCTGCTTTCATGTTTACCTGCAGAGATTAGGAATATCATCAAATGTCAGGTGATAAAACCCCTGGGCCAAGGGAGATGGTGTGGTCAGTCTAGTCCAGTCTTTTTTGTTTTTTTCTTGAACAAATACATAAAAGCCAACGTTATCTGGACCATTCCATTTGAAAATAACAGGAGGATAACAGCACAGTAGTTTTCAAAAACGTCTGCTACATTCATTCAGCTATGTTTTGGTTTTCTTTTCTTTTTGGTTTATTTTTCTCCCTAAGTCCTCCTCTTCTTAGCATGTAGGCGTAAAAAACACCGTAAAAAACTGTGACCAAATTAACAGGGAAGAAGCAGCTTTAATTTGTGAATTCAATTCTAAAATTACGCAAGTGATAGGGATGTTTTTTGAAAAATGACTGAATAACAAGTAACAGAGAAGAACCTGTGGATTAAGTAACAGAAGAGGTCAGCAAACAGTTTTATATCATGACAAATCATACAAGGCTTAACTTGGAATTAATTTTGGCTCTTCCAAAACATTGCAATGAATTTAAAGCTTTGAGGTTCATTAGTACTCATTATTTCTTGTAGGAAAAGATCTCTATCCCAGTGCTGGTTGTGGAACAGAGAGAAGCCTGGAGAGAATTTAGAATAACTCTTCCCACACTCCACCAAAGAGAAGTAATTTATCCAAAAAATATGAAGCAAACCCAAATACTTTAACATTACTGTCAATGTGTCTTAAAGCATCCCATGTTTCACAAGCCACTCTTATTTTACTCCTGTGGTTTATAATGGTACCATCATGAAATAGAAGATGTTCTTATATTTTTGTATATTAGGAAAAATTTTGTCACCAAAAGGGTTGTCAAGCGTTGAAAGAGGCAGCTGAGGGAAGTAGTTGAGTCACCATCCCCAGAGATATTTGAAAGGCATGTGGATGTGTCACTTGGGGACATGGTTTAGTAGTGAGACTTAGCAGTGCTGGGTTAATGGCTGGACTCAATGATCTTTTCCAACTTAAATGATTCTATGGTTTACATAACCCTGAAACTGATTCAGTAAAAGTCAGTCTGAGGCAGCTGAGAACTGACCTCTTCCATGCCTTTGATTTGCAATTTTTTTTCTGAATTGTGAAGAGCAACACGTTCCTTTGCTAAGACTTCCAAATGAGTTTGCAGACTTAAGTGGTACAGATGCATGTCTGATTTTTAAAAGATACCATTTAAAATGTAACTCATAAATTTTTTTTAAACTCTCATTAGACTTGCAGTGCAGGCTTCCTTTGCATTTATCAACAAAATGTTAATGCTTGTCTTTTGTAACCATCTGACACAAGGAGACACTAAATTAAGATTATCATACCATTTGGCATGCTTGGGTATTAAGGAGTGGGGTGGAAGTGTTTGTGCTTGAATTATTAATACAATCAAATGGTCTCAAGAAGGAGAAGCAGCAAACGAAACTACCTGACCTTTCTTCATTCATCAGATTTAATTTAACTATTTTTGCTGGAGTAACTTGCATTTCATCTCCCATCTCTTAGACCAGCTTTATGCCTGAAGTGAGTAGAAAAGAATTCATGTGTAGGGAGTGGTCTGTTATGCTGTGATTATCATATCTCATGCAATGCAGATTGGTTTTCTCTCTGAGGTAGTTCAAGAGTTAAAGGGATGAGTTCCTTAACTTTGGAAGAGTCAAATATGTAAACAGTGCCTTTATGATAAATATGCCAAAAGCAGAAGTTCGCAATATTACCTGACTGTAGATCCTGACATAGTTCTGAGAAGGAGCAGCAGTAACCTATCAAGCATTTTCCATTACCAGCTAAAACGTTGATGCCTCTCCTGTAGGAATTTGGCATACTCACTGATGCTTCAGGATACAGAGGAGCACCAGCAGAAACTGGTGCACCGGTGGACTAGGCTGTTCATGAGCTATGGAAACCACAGAATCATCCTGTCAAGTAACTTCAGGTTTTCTTAGACACAGTAAAACATACCCAAGGCGAGATATTTACATGTGAGGGAAGGCTCATGATGGTGAGTGACTGTAAATCAAGTGTCAGAACACTGCACAAGGCAGATAAGCCATGGTTTCGCTTCCAGCGTTCTATTTGTAGAGCAATTTGGAAAGGTGAGATGGAGGGGAAAATGGGAACACTGCAAATCTGTGTCAGTGCAGACTGAGTTACTCCAAGGTCCCACAGCAGAGCAGGCAACAGTCTTCTTGCCCATGGCAAGGAAAGTTTCCAACTTCCCTCATGCCCTGTAAGTTTCTGTTGACAGCTTAAATACCTGTGGCTCACTTAGGTAGAATGGCTTTTTTCCTTTTTTAACTCCTTGAGGGATAACCACAGGAATTGGCCAGCTCCTTTTTCCCCTCAATACGGCAGCAGTTGGAGGCTTTACTTGCTGTGCCTGCATGGGTGCAGCATCTTAAACCAGCACTCTTTAAAAACCTTCTGTAAACATTTCTCGACAGGGAAGCTGCAGTCAGACAGACAACGAAAGCTACGTAAGAACTGATGATGAGGAGAGTTGCTTTCGGACAGACGATGAAGAAAACTCAGCTGCGAACTTCACAGAAGAGTGGAACCAAGAGGTGCAGCGTCTCTTGACAAAAAAATCACATAACTAAGTTCTGAGGACTGTAGCACAGTACTTTTGTTCTAAGAGTTGTAGTTTGTAGATGTGTGTTTTTTGACAACAAGACTTTTGTTTAAAGCTAACTTATATTAGCTACATCTTCTGTAACATGGCTCATTACCGGCGAAGCAAACAGACTGACGCCTGTGCTGCTGTCACACACGGCGGCGCTGTTAATAACTCACGTAAACCCTTTGCACATGATATTGAACCTGTTCAGTTTACAATGACAATACTGTTTATAGTTAGAAATTTGATTTCTGAATACTTTGAGATTTTAGTAGATCGGTTTACTATACACTGTACATTTTTTTCCACGGGAGAAATAAAAAGCGACAAGTATGCATTTAACACTGAATGATTATACTCCTGAGTGTATATATCTAGTAGCCCAAAAAACAAAGTACCAGACTATATTTGCAATTTGTTTGCAAGTCTTTAAATTAAGGCTTATACAAAATGTACTAAAATAATAATAATATAATTAATAATAATAATAAACTTCTCTAATTTAGGGCTAACGTGTAACTTAGGAATGTTTCTTTCAAAATAATCTAACAAATCAGCCATAGAAGTTAGTGTAAATATTTTTTTTCCAAATAGATATCATATACAAAAGGTGACATTCAAATGATATAGAATCTAGTTTTTAAATCAGCACAGATCTTCTTAAAACTGTGAACTATGTTTTGAAATACTCGTTGCTAAAGCTGTTTATAAACCACAGGTGCCATAAGATCCCTGAACTGACTGATGTTACGTATAATCCTCCATGGTATTGTTTCATTGATGTTTTAGCTTTAGTAAGCATGTGTTCAACAAACCAGCTCTTTCCATCTCTCTGGCCCTCCTCTTCCCCCCCCGCCCCCTTCCGTTACGTTATTTTCGAGGCCTTCAGCTTTAAATGTACAGGCTTAAAGTGCGCTTGCAACTGTTTTCCTTTGATTTCCGAATGTGTACTGCCTTAGCCAGCCACCAGATGTTCTGCATGCCCTCTTGGAAATGTGTGGTGACACTCACTCAGAGCTGGATGGAGAAATAGCGATCAGTGAAAAGCACAAGAAGAGCAGTGGATTTTTTCGAAAGGACAGGCATACAGTTACAGAATTGGAGTTTTGTCCGGTTTAGTATTTTTCCAGTATCAAGGCATTTCAGGAGAAAGGGAACTGATCTGGCCATTAGGCAGGGTTAGGCATTGAGGCTGCTGGCTAAAAGGTGTTTGCTCTGCTGTGACTACAAACCTACAGATACCCCTAAGCAGGCATTGACACAAACTAGCATCAACGTGCTCCCCAGAGCACCCTGCTCCGAAACAGAGGTGACACCTCTGTGGCACATGGCACTGCCGTGCCCAGGAACCAGAGCCAGGCCAGGGACAGCTGGAGCAGCAGCCGGGCAGGGACACCAGGAGATGTTCCATGCTGGCCACCCGGCCCTCCGGAGCTGTGCAGTGTCTTAGCTCAGGGCCGCCTCTGTGCCAGGCTAACTTCACTGCCCTAAAACAATACTGGGCTTTCCGTACCTGGCTGACCTGGAGTGACACTGTTTAACAGCCCTGAAAACAGTGGTGTTTCATACAGATATTTCACACCAGCACGGTTTGCCTACAGCAAGTGATGAGATACCCATCTAAAGCAGGTTAACATGGCTTGTCTGTCCTTGCTTTCATGGTGACGTGGATGTGTGCTGCCGTATTTACGTGAGATTGCTATGTCGCTCGACCCAGTAAGTCCACTTGTTTGCATGCATTCTCCAGGCTCGTGGCTGTTTCCCTGGGCACTATGTGTTAGGGAATGAGTATCTGTATGAAAGAGCTGCTGCCATTTTTCACTTTCATATCATTTTATTGTGTATGCAGATCTCTTGTCTGTATATCCTTGTGTATCTGGGCTTGCTCTCAGACATCCAAATGCATACTAAGGGATCCAGATATCTTCATGTAAGCTTTTCATTTTTGCAATCACTGGTCTTTGCTCCTGGGGTATGTGCCGTCCTGGCAAGGCAGGCACCATATCCTCCACTGTCCCCTCCTCCGACCTCCTCTCAGGAATGTTAGCCTCCACTAGTGCCTAGCACTCCATGTTTTAAGCCACTCCAGTGAACCTGTAGACATTGCTGTCAGCTCAGGATTCCAGGCAAGCATTTCCTGAACAGGGAGAAAAGAAGCTACAACACAACAACGTGCAATGGCTGATTAATTCAACCCATGTCATATTTAACTGTACCCAAAGTAATAGATCCCTCTCATCACCTTAATGTCTGCGTGCTCATTATCACCATGCTTAAAATAGATGCAGTAGACTAAATCCATTGCAAGAGCTTCCTAACTAGGAGTAAGAACTGAAGTTGACTTATCAAGCACCTTTCTTTTAGGCTGGTGTCAACAAGATGATCCCTTAGAGTTGGAGTTCTGGGTCCCTTATGCCCTGGAGCTCTGAGATGAAGCACCTCTTATTTAGCTCTCTGAATGTCTATTTTAAGCATTTTTCCAACTGTTAAGCTGGCTGCATTTTCATCCAGCTGGTCTTTGTCTGTTTGTTGAATATTATTTCGGTTGTGGTTTGCGGTCATTAAAACAGAGTTACAGAAGAGGTCCCTGGTATGGCCCTTTTCTGAGCTACCAATGGCCCACCACAGCAGTCAAAACTCCGGGTGGTTTTACTGTCACTGGAGGAAAACCAGTGGTTTGGAATCAGGAGACAGGGATGTGAAGGTGTATAGGGTCCTTGAATGTCCAAAGCAAAGGTGGAGAATGGGTTGTCTGTAAGTAGTAATGTTAACTAAACTGCATAAAAAGGTGTGTGGCCTTTGTTGTGATATAATATGTATTTTCTTATATGCATGAGCCAAATTGTTGCATCATAATTTATCATAAGTGTGTCTGCCTTTACTTTCAGTCGTCATCTTCTCCCATCCTTATTGGTTCTTGGCAATTACTGTAGATAGACCTTGTAAATATTGCAACCTCGAGTTGCTGTAATCACATTGGTTCAATTCAGCAGACGGAGCTGTGAACAACAAGCACTCCACTGTGTCCTGAAGAATAAAGGGCATTTTTACCTTTGAACCAAAAAGAAAAAAAAAAGTATGAAGAGTTACATCTTGAGGCTACTAACTGTAACGCATTTTTAAAACTACTGTACTTGACACCACTTGAGACAGAGACACTAAAGATGTCACGATATTCATTGGTATTGTAACAGAACTGCTATTGTATGGGGTTTTTGTATTGCTGTTAAGTATTGTTTTGTGTGTGTGTGTTGGAACCTACTGGGGACATGTTATATTTTGAAGTGATTAAACTATTTAATTGTGTGTCTATATTTTGGAATGGAATTATTTCTTCATTAAAAAGATTTTTAAAAGGAATTTATGGAGCATCATGTTTGTGGCTTATTTTGGTTTTGGATGATCTGTTCCATGGAGTTCAAGCACCGTTTTTATTGCGTAGGGAAGGAAAGCGTGTCCCTGTGGTGCCTCAAGTAGTCTTTGTCTCCTCCACTTCTTCATGGAAGAACTCCTTCCACCACCTTCCACAGCACTTTGAACATGGTACCAGGCAGCACCTGCTTTCAGTGGCCCAGGCAGTTTCTTCTTTCTTCCTGCCTTAATTCTCCATATCTTTAGCAGTTTCACAACCTGAAAATGCAGTTCCCCATCTCTAAAACACCTGCCCCTGTATCCACTTAACAGCAATGAAAATGACCGTAAGCAGAAGACATCAGGGCCTGTGCCTGGTACAGACCTATAAGGGGGTACCTGTTCCTCAGGAACCTAAACTACCTGCAATAGTGTAATTTTTTCTTGCCCACTGTGTTTCTCTGGCCTTGGAAGGAACAGAACGTTGGAACAGGTGCGTTTGAATGTCTTTACCATTTTACAGTCACATGTTCTTTTATTGCAGAAGGACACAAAGTCTTTGATTTTCCAATTACACTTTTAAGATGTCTTTCCGTATAGTTGTTGGAAATTGCATCTGGTTGCTAACCTAGAAGAGCACGGACTTGGAAAGCAGGAGCTCACACTTGAAGCAGCATGTTCATGTTCTGATGCAGTGCTTGGGGCTACTTCATCAGGACGTGGCAACATCTGGAGTCAGTGCCCAGTGGTGCAGCTGGGTGTGGTGGCAGCCCTTCCCAGCAGACACGCTGCAGCTGCTGTCCCAGAGCGTGTCCCTGGCATCCAAAATATCCCCAGCTGTGCACACAGCTTTGTTAGCTGGCCAGTGAGTTACACCAGGGCGGGGTCTGTTAGAAGGAAAGCAGCAGCACACCAAAAATACACTCTATCTACTTAGCAGATATCCCAGTGTGTTGGGAAGCAGATAAAGCCCGGTCTGCTGCCTCCTTCAGCCCTGACTGCTGTGGTGATCTATATAAATCACCAGGGTTTATTTGCCCTAATTCTCCTGTCTACATGTTGGCGCTCTTCAATAAAGATGATCATTTTACACTGTAAATTATTTGCCAGATCTGCTGAACTTCGCCTCCACAATCCCAGTCCAAATTCATATCCACAAGATGGTAATGTATGATGACATATCATCAGTTCATGAGGATAACTCTGTTTTATCCATGCGTAATCCCAAATTGCTGTATTGCTTCCTAACCCACAATCAAGTCTATGGCCCCTGGGGAGCAAAGGAGCCAGTGAAAACTAATTTATAGGCAAGGGCTGTTTTTCTCTTTGACTCTTGGTTACTCGAGCTGCTTTTTGTTCCCTGCAAGGAAAATAGACTCATACGGGAAGAAATAAGTTAGTTTCATTTGCAAAAGGAAGTAAAATAGAAAATAAAATAGAAAATAAAATAAATAAAATGTAGTCTTTAGATCTGGGTAGTTGGCACCTTGGTTGCATCAGCTAAGGGACTAAAAGCACCTGGAATTTTCTGAAAGGACCTGAGTGTTTCATTCAGCAGCACACAATTCTATGGCTGCTCTTCCAAAATTTGCGTAGGCTTGTTGCTCAGCAGTTGTATGTTCCCTTGCAAGCAGCCCTTAGGTCTGGGTGAAACATTTAAGATGCTATTGCAGGAATATGAAGCCGGGTTTATCAGAGAAATACAATATGTTGGGTAGGAAGAGCAATCTCTATTGTTCCACAAAGAAAAAATGTATTGAAGAATTTCATATGCCTCAGGATCATCCTGTCTAATACCCCAGATAATCCCCAGATTAAGGATTCCCCTTTGCTTTCTCCTAAGTGATTGCCACCAGTTAAGTTGCCTGTGGATTAGGACAGCTATCCCAAGCTGCCAGCACTTCACCAAGCCTTTGGCTGCAAAAGGCAGAGCAGTAGAATGAGGCTACACTTCTCCCTGCCTTCCTGTTCCCCAGGGAACAGGTCCCAAACCGGAATAAATTTTTCTGAGGGCCCACAGCTCTGGAGCTTTCTAAAAAATCTGCTTTGGACTAGCAACCTCCTAGGACAAGGCTGAGGGATGTGCGCAGGGGAGGAGGGGACTTGCGCAGCCACATCACACAAACTCTAACATAAGATGGTTAATGCAGCTTGGAGATTAAAAAATACCAAAGAGATAGGTGATGTGAAAGAGTAGTTGCTTTTCGGTGTCTTGGTAGGGAATGAAGGAGGCCATGGTGCGTTTTGTCATTGGTATGTGACGCGCAGAATGTAGTTTGCTATTTAATGCAACATAATTTACTACTAGAAAATTAATTTCCTCATGACTTGCATTTTTTATGTAACAGTCAGCAGTTGCCAGATGGCAGATGTGTCAGGCCTGCTGCTTGTTAGGCTAATTGTCAGCCGTAAAGGCTGCCCGGTTAACACTTCTCCCCTGCTTGCTGCAGCCCAGCATTGCTGCTAGAGCCCAACATCGCCTGCAGCCAGCAAGCTCGTTCAGAGAAGAGGCACCCTCCAAGTGCATGTTTTCACTGATTTTCTTGTTACTGTTCAGTTCAGTTTTGGTCCCTCTTGGTACATTGCTGTCAAAAAAAATATGGATCAAACTGTTTTGCAGTATGGAGATGTGGCTGTGCACACCTGCATTTCTCAGCTTTTGGTCTTTGCAGCCCCCACATCCCTTGCAAGCCTCCCCTAACCCCAGGCTGGACTGCAGAGCATCCATCCCTGCTCCTCCTCCCTCCACCACGTGTACTTCAGTGCTATTTCAGGACAGGCTGCTCCTCGCCTGTGCCAACACTTCTCCTTATGTTTTTGGTGGTGCTGTTCAGCACTGCCTCATGGAGCAGGGGCTGCTGCTCATCTGAGAAAGAAGTTTCTCACTGCTGCCTTCCTGTCCTACTTCCTGTGGGAGCTGCTATGGGGCCCAGACTAAGTTTTTTCCTGGGTGGAGTCCCTTGCTCAGGTCAAAAAGTTCCTTTTGGACATCCAAAATCCTTTCCTGGTTTCGCAAACAACCAAACATGTCTGTACTCCCGTGCCCCACAGAGTTACCTCCCCTCCTGCACCCCACCGTGGTGCCTAGTCCAGTTACATTGCTTTCTTTTTGCTTATTTTGCATTATTATTTTTTAAGGCTTCTGGCAGTAGCCTTAAATCCCCCATTTTGCACCTACACTGCTACTGAGAGTAGGAATCAGGTGCTTAACAGGTCTCTGCACTTCTTTAACATCTGCCTTCATGTGAAAAAAGCAAGAGATTACATGCTCTGTAAGAAGCACTTTCATCATCATATTCATTATGTTGGTGCAATTAAACTTAGAAATCCCCCCCAGGAGACCTCAGCTCTGACAAGCGACCCTATTGTCCTCTCCACAAAGTAGGAAAGTTGTATTGTTGTCCTTTCACATGGCACTGCGTGCTCTCTACAGTGTTTTCCATTTGCTACCTATATAACTCTGCACCCTGGCTCTCAGCTCATTTGCCTGGAGACCCTCAGAGCCCCCAGCCCCCCTGTTTGTTTCAGCTGAAAGGCTGATACTGAAGTTAGTGCAGATGGTAATTAGTACTTGAGGGAGTGCTGTTTCCAGGGAATCCTCTCATCACTCTCTCTGAGTCACACGCTCAGTGGAGGACTCTTCACCAGAAACACATTTTCTGCTACTTTTGGATCTAAGCTCTCACAAATTAATTAATTGAGTTCATGTATAAATGTAAGAAGGAGGAATTCAGAACACTTTTGTAAGGTTGCAATCGTGAGAAATGTATGCAGACAGACACCTGTTTGCCAATTAAAAACTGGGTTTATAGAGGTTATACAAAGTCTGCACAGCTCTAGTATTGATTGTTTGTCTGGCAAAGCGATAATCAACAGAAAAATTAACTGGGTTTGACTGCAAGTTGGGATTGCCAAGGCTAATGGTGCCCGGAAGCAGAAAAATTAAACTGTTTTATGTTTAGCTGGGGATGCCTCACTTAGCCCAATGGGAGCAAACCCGGAGGACTAAAATCAAATGAAAACCAGATCACTGGCTGAGGAGCCATTCAGCGGCCAGCTACTGCCTTCCTTGGGAAGCAATTCATTATTCCCTTTATATTTTGCACTGCTGGGAGTGAAACATCTCATCTGCTCGGCCAACACTGCCGAGTGGCAGGTGGTTTTCCTGCCACAAGGACACAGCGGGCTCGGTCCTGCCATGGCTGGGCCATTAGGTACAGCTGAGGTACAGCAGGCAGAAATCTGCCCTAATAGCTCTCTCGAGTTGATAGCAGGACTGCATCTGGTCAATCCTTTACTAAAATGTAATGAATAACCATGGAGTGTTTTCCCTGGCAGCTGAAACCTTTTCCAGGATGGAAATAATGTTCATGTCTTTAGCCACCTAACAGATGAGACAGAAAAACTGGTGGCCTCGTCCAGAAAATGTGAGCCAGCCTAATTCTGGGATATGGTTTCCCACCAAGCTGTGTGGTAATTCAGGAAGCAAGAACCCTTGTGTCAGATCCATCCCCTATCCTTTGCTATAGACTCTCTGTACCAATATCTATAATGTTTATTGTCTCACCTCTGAATACAGAACTTGGCCAACACGTTAAAAAAAAAACAGGGAAAGGCGAGGCTTGAGTTGTGGCGAGTATCTGCGTCGTGCTCTGTTGCCTAGGTAGCTACATATAACATTCAGGGACTTGTTTCTAGGAATTATGAGCTCAAGAGATAAACAAGCTCTTTTAAGGATGCAGAAGAGAAGAGGACTCTAATTTGGTGTGCTGTATTTACTTTGTTGCTCATTTAGACATTCATGGTCTGACGATGACCTAGAAACAGAGATACCCTGTGGAAGTGTTTGCCTTGGTCCCCTCAGGCAGCTCTGTGTGCCCGCCCTGTGCAATCCCTGGCACGGACACACACATGGGCACACACCCCAAGGAGATTGCTCTGGTTATGTGAAGAAAAGAGTGACATTCCAGATGGCTCAAGGTGGGTCAGATGTTGTGAGAGGTTATCCAGTTTGCATGGGTCAGGCTGCTCTCA
Source organism: Eulacestoma nigropectus (assembly GCA_013397775.1). NCBI lineage: Eukaryota > Metazoa > Chordata > Aves > Passeriformes > Eulacestoma > Eulacestoma nigropectus. Next base: position 156,112 of record VZTE01002788.1, on the reverse strand, counting down.
TTCTCACTGTGCAAGAGGATGAACAGTCCCCACTAGGTAAAGGTGAGAGCTGCACTGCCTGTGTCCTCATGCCAGCCGCTGCTGGCCATTCCCTGCCAGACATGGTACCCATCCATATGCCAAGAGCTGCCTTTCCTTGTCTCACAACTCGGGCATCAGTTCTGCTTTTGCGAGATCCCACTGGTGTGAGGGTTCTGATCTTACTGCACAGTGACCACCAAACCTTCTGGACTTGGTTTTGTGCCTTCAGTGCGTGCAGATGCTGCGGTGCAAGTCAGGGTCCCACCATGCCGAACACAGGCAGGTGTCTCTCCTCCTCCAGAGATGGGATGCTCCAGGAAAAACACATGAAGGAGGTATGAAAAGTTGAGGTGACGGGGATGTTCACCTGCTAACATGGAATATCAGCAGACATCAATTGGCCCCAGACCAATTTATCTCTAAGATGCCAGTAGACAGTAGCTCTTTGGAGTGTCAGCAACGCATGCTTGCCCATCAGCCTCGTCTGATTGAAGCAGCAGTAGTGCAGCTGCCCTGGTCCAGACAGAACTTTTCTCAAAGGGCACAGTAGCAATGAAAATGTTTATTCTTCAAGGCCCGTGAATGCATTTCATCATCATTTAGCGATACCATAGGTGTCACTGCAGGAAAACCTATTTTCAATATGCTGTATGTCTATAGAGAGCTATTCAAGCTTGCTCCAGAATTTCTGGGCAGACTTCTGGCAAGTTCAGCCCAACCCAGCAGTTCCCCTCATCTAATTTCCCACAGAGACATGTGGATGTGTCTTTAGCTGCATAAACCTAATTATGCTCCCACAGCCCCAAAACTGACAACTAAATTACTGTTACAGAATACTCGTGGAACAAAGCTTAACCAGAAGCGTCGCAGCTTGATTTGTTGGACCAGCAGTCTGAAAAGAGAGATTGTTATGCAAATCTAATTTGGAAATCATTAGCAAGAGCAATGCCATAGGACAGAATCCTTTTATTTTTTAAAGGGATTCCACCTTATTATAACCACATTCAGTTTCTGGTTACATTAGCATAAATAAATTGCAGGAATATGAAGTATTTTTTGTATGGTAGATGGGTTTTCGAAGCTGAAGTCCTGCTCATATATTGCAGTCCTAAAAGAGGTCTTAAATATTTTTTAAGATCCAGCCTCAATTGCAAGTGTAATCTCTTTTCTCTGTAAAGCTGCAAAATTGTTGTTCTGGAAGCGCTCGTTTTCAGCAGAAAGTTGGAAGTGTTCATGAATTAACTCACACTGTGAAAATTAAATGTACCCACCCAGGCCAGTCCCAGTCCATACCTTGCTCCATCCAGTGCCTTTCCTCCTGTATTTTCTGCGTGACATAAACCTACAATCCATGAAGATCTGCTGCTACACAGGGGTGATACTACATAATCCTGGAAGAAATCATCTCTTCATAGAGGAGACTTCGTTTGTCTGTCTGTCTTTCATGGTTACAAGAACCAATATACACTCCAGCTACAGAAAGATAGAGAAGAGTCTTGGAAACCAGGGCGAGGACCTATAGGAAGATAAAGTCTTCTTTACATGTTTTATCTGTCAATAGGGGTTAAGATTTCTCTCTTAGTTGCAAGAAACACTATTTACACTCTACTGACATGATTTGTACTTGTTTACATGTGGTACAGCAAGGTTTGGAAAAATAAATTAATACAAGCCCAGTCCTCATAGAAGAATATTTGTCAAATCCATTACCCAGTGACATAAAACATTAAGATCTTATTTTTGGAAGCATGGAATCACGGCCAATATGCCAGTCTGTTCTAGAATATGGAGAATTTTTCATCTTTTCCTTACATTTCTAAAGAATCTAGGAAGTAACATCCAACAGATACGAAACAGGGAAAAGAGTAGTTGATTCATACAAACTACAAACCTGCAGACAAGGAAATCAGAGAGCATAAATGCAAAACCCATTCAAATAATTGTAGAAAATGCAGAAAGACAGGAACGTGTATGTATTTTTTTTACAGTAATCGTCAGCACGTCTGTCTTCTAAAAAAAGTCCACTGCATTTCCAGTAACAGCTGTATCCTGGGGTTTTCTTGTGGAAAAACAGAAATTAAGTAGCAAAGTTGTAAAACTAGAATAATTTAAAAAAAACTATGCAGTGAAGTAAAATAGAAAGCCTGGGGTTTATTTATTGCAGATAAGGACTTTCCCATAGAAAATAATTGTAGGAATGAAAGGTTGTGCCACATTTTTCATGACAAACAACAACAACGAAAAAACCAGCACAGATTTTTGGCATGACACCACACTTCAAATTTTCAACAGCCCCTTTCACTGCATGTAGAGACAATAATCCTGGTGCGATGTGAGCCAAGCCACTGGCATGCAGCACGATTTTCAGCCATGCTTTCCTTCCTCACTGCAGCTCCAGCTACTGTGCAGCTTGGTGTGAACTCTTGGTCCCGTGATTTGTTCTGTGTCCTTCCAGGTCTTCAGTGGAAACAGGGGAACCAATGGGCAGTGGGGAATGGGACCAGGAAAGAATAAAAATCACTTTGAAATGATTCTGAAGCTCTTCCTTGAGCTTTTATGGGCAAATATTTAATTAGGACATCAGGGATATATAATGCCTTGTCCTTAAGCATAAAGTCATACCTAAAACCCCACTGTTGTCTTGTATTTTCAATTTATGACCAAAAAGCATATTTTTGCTGCCATTGCTGCATTTCCTCTCCTCCTTCATTCTCTTAACCTAAAAAGGTTTTTTTTTTTCTTTTCCAAAGGGTATCTCTGCTCCATGATGTCCTCCTCCAGGCCCTGGTCAATCCACATGACCTGCGTTTCATCCTGGCTTGTCTCACTGGTGGGACACGGTTGGGTCAGAGCCGCCTCCTCACGCCCCAGGGACAGTAACCCTGGTCCTCCCTGCAGCCAGGAGCCCTGATGTGCTTCTGTTCATGTGCTGCCCTTGGCATGAGGATAAATATCTGCCTGGAGAGCACCACCATGGACTCTCCAGGAGGATACTCTCCACCCTGGCTCTAGGAAACCTGGTCCTGAGTCACAGCTTTCCTCCCCACAGCAGTCTACTGCCTTCTCCAATACACAGTTTAACTTAAGGCTGAACTTCAGTGAGACTCACAAGATACGGACTGCGACATCTGAAAGAGAGAAGAGGAATTGCTTTTCCCAATTTCCTTTTGCTCTTGCTGTGGTTCAGCAAAGGCCTTTATTTCCATGGCTTTGAATATTTTCTTCCTCAAGAGTGTCACTGTTTTCTGCATGAGACATTTACCTCTTGTCTAACCTCAAAAATTCAGGATTCTGGTAAGTTGGAGAAATTACAACTTCAGAGAAGCCTCAAGGCTAAACAATGAAGCAGGAGAGGAGCTTCCAGGCAGCCTGTAAATTCCTGGGGCAGAGACTGTAAACTTGTCCAAGTTCCGTTCATTTGTTTATTTTCTCAAATACCTGCTTTAATGCACTGGTAAATTAAGACTTTATGGTGCCTTTGTGTACGTTTGTAACCTACAGCTCTTACTATCACCTGTGTCAGCTGAGGTTCCCAGCTGATCAGCACCTGCAAAAGCAGAGGAGGACAGATCTGGCTTCACCGCTGTTCTGAGGTCAAAGGGGAAAAAACTGGGAGAGAGCTTTTGCTTTTTCAAGTCATTTCAGCTTTTAAAATGTACCGGAAGGAATGATCACAAAGATCCACAGTTCCTCTGTAAAATCTTTGCTATGAATGGTCACCATTAACATCTATTTGAATGACACATTCACTAAACTCTGTTTGTTCAATTTTCACACACGTTTTAGTACGAACAAATAAAGGAGGGTGGTTATTGTTATTATTATTATTATTATTGGTGGTAGTAGTAGTAGTAGTAGTATTGCTGCTGTTGTTGTTATTACTATTCTTTTTATTAATAGTAATATTAATGTTGTTGCTATTATATTTTCTTTTATGGATTTGAAACTTATTCAGATGAAAACCAGTTGTAAGAGAAAATTTCTTTTTTGGAGAGATACTGGCAACACACACACATGCACACACACACAGAGTGAATGAGGTAGCATTAACTTGTTCCAAAGTGAGAGCTTTACAATTACTTTATATACTAAATATTTTAACAAACTGCATTTGAATGCGTGCCATCCATCCCAAACTTCACAGATGTCAGACCCAGGCAGGGTGCATGTGCACACATGACTGGGGAGATGACAGGGGGACATTCATGTGCCTTCTGGATTTCAGATTTATTTCAGCTTTAAAGAGAAAACTCTAACAGAATCAAGTAGCTGTCAAATATGTTCTTTTCTGTTGGTTTCTATTTATAATTCCTACAGGACAGAAATTAAGGTGAAACACAATTTGCAAAATATAAAAATCAGAATACATTAATTCTACCAGCTCTGCCTGCTCCCCTGAAGAGCTGCTGTGAGAAGGCAGAGCAGGTGTCTCCTCTCTGCACTTCCATCTATCCCTTCTCTGGCTTTCAACTACTTGGAAGTTGTACATGTGCTGTGCACCACGACCCAGAGCAATGTTGTTGTGAAGGCTTTCCAGTTCCTGTGGGACTGTCCAAGTCAGGCTAATGCCTGACTGATCAGTGTTGTTCTTTGAATACATTTCTGCTGGAGAGGGGGATTTTGGGAGTCTGAGCCATGCTGAGGGCTATTGACAGGCGTGAGGTAACACGCTGACAGCATTATTCCCATCTGTTAATAGCTGTCCTAGCCCTGGTGAAGCTGTTGCAGGACACTTGCTAGACCTGCTTATTTTGTTTGTGCATCCACCAAGACTTTCAGTTACTTTATCCACTGTTTTGGAATAACACACCACTTGATGACTAAGCAACTAGAACTGTAAGTTATGCATAAGTGAGTGGTTTCACCTCTGCCTCAGCTCCTCTGCACAGGAGGTAATGTGCTGCTGTCACACTTTGCAAAGCTCAGCCAAAGATCACAAGAGATCAGCTCCCTGGCCAGCTATGCCATCCTCTTACTTACTCAGCAAAACTGCTTTTATACATCTACCCTGGTCACATTTCTTCTTGCTTAGCTCATAAAGAAACCCAAATAAATCTCCCTTGAATCCAAATTCACAGGTTCTAGAAACTGGTTCCGTCAGCAATGTCTGTGCTCTTCTCTGCTGGGAACATGCCTGAATTATCCACTTGCCTCCTGGCTCTGCCTCTACAGTCAGAAGCCAGAATAACCCCAAAAGCTAAACCCTCAACAGCATAATCCCTTTGCACTTTTCACTTAATCCTTTACCACAGACATCCCTCATGCTTTGCCACTTGCATTGCCTTTGCATGATGCTGGCTAGAAGAAATAGCTGTAAAACGCATTGATGAATTAAGAACTGTGACCCCCATACCTCCAGAAGGCAATAAAAAGGCTTACTAATAACAAACTTGATTTATGGGATGGGAAGGCAGTGTTAAGGGAAATTTCTTGCTCATTAGTTGATTAAGAGTTCTAGGAACCACAGATCATACTATTCTCACTGGGGCTTAGCCAAAGAAAGAGATGAAGATGGTGACATCTTTACTACAAAAAATTGATTTCAGTTGTACTTAGATCATACTTTGTACCAACTATAGAAAGTGTTAAAATTTCCTAGTAATAGACGCAAATGCACGGGGTATTCAGGGATACCAAAATTAATAAGTGTTTTCACCATACCACGAAACCAAATTTGTGCCCCACTTTGCATGTTCCTTCCCTGGTGTGGTCATGATAGTCTTTCATAATACAAAAGCTAAATTAAGTTCATCCTTACACTTTATCACACAGATTATGAGATTCTTCATTCATCCATGGGGTCCAGTGCCTCTGCCTTAGGGTACCTATACCAGGCATGCACCAAACCTATTGCGAGACCTTTCCCTTTGCCCCGAGAGACCTGGAGCTCTCGGTGCATAAGGCAAGCAGAAAATAGTTCAGGCCTCTTGTCAAACTGAATGTAGCCAAACAGCCCCAAACCCTGGTGTTTCTCTCCTCTCTATGGCCTCTTGAGACAGGTTCCCAGTGTATTTTTAGCTTGGGTGATGTGGTTGCCCTGTGCCTACTAATCATTTGTTGCCATCTCAGATCCTTTTTCTCTAAAATAAGGAGCAACAGGTGAAGTTATTGAATCAAAGGGCAGCCATTTGATTTTGACTATTTTAAGGGTTAGTTATTTTCCCATCCAGCCTACAATTTTAACTATTCAAAGCAGCAATTCCTGTATTTCTTGTAGAATTACAGCAGGAATGGTTTAGCCCCTTGTATGCTTTGAACAGTGACTTTTATTGTGTGAGAGCACCATGCTCCACCTTGCTGCTGTATCAGCTGCTGTTACAACTATTTTAAGGCTTCATTCCCCTGAGGTCTCATGAGGGAGCCTGGTTACCACCTGCACCCCATCATTACAGCTCCTAGGAGATGCCCTCAACCCAAATCTCAGGCTCTGTGTTCTCCAGCTTTGCTCTCTTGATGCAGCTCCATTTATTTTGCCCTTTGCACTCAGTTGTCTCTCTGCTGGGGTGACTTGGAAGCAGAAGGGTCAGTTTTGTACAACCAAAAGTAATTAATTAGATCAGTCTCTTGAGGCCTGTTTTGGGGGGAAAAAATACCCCCTGATGCTAATCTGCTTCAGTAATATAAATGATGTATTTCTGGCTCCTCTTCTCAGATGCTGTTTCCGCTCTTTTCACACTTCTAAAAAGGGAATGTACAGTGCAGCAAATAGTCCAGGTTAGGCTGTGAGCTCCTGCTACACCACTAACCTTGGGATGAGACCTAAACTCTTTCCTATCTCCTCTAAATAATGCTCTAATTTTTGTATAAAAGTTCATCAATGCCAAGTAAAATTCCACATCATGGAGCCATTCAGGCTAATACATAATAAAACTACTGCCATATCCACAGGTCTTTTTAGCTCCTACTTCTCAGTCAATATTTTTAAGTAGCAGCAGTGGGGTCATAAAAGCAGCAAGGTACAGTTCCTGCAGAATACTGACAGTGTTTCACTATCTCCTGGTTTCTGATTGTGCCTTTACATTCCAGTCATTCCCCTTCTTCTGCTTTCTGTCTTTTGCTCAGCAGATGTGCTTGGCTTTGAACAGTCGATTTGCTAACTAAACATTGCATGGAATGGGGCAGGAGCCCACAGATACTTTTTATAGCTGACGACTTTCACCTGTTTTTAAAAACAATAGTACATAAGAGTAAAGACTAACACAGTTTTTAACTGTTATGAATAATTTCACTTAAAGGGAACACTTGGACTCTGGGAAAATGTTTGCTTTTTAGCTAGCTGCTTGGTAGCTGCTCTGATCTGTCACAGCTCCATGTCTACTGAACGTATTAAATGGTAAACCCTTACTTATAACCTGTGGTTCACCAAGCTCAAAATCCTACAGCAGGCATGACATGCAATATTACCGCAGAGCTTTGGTGTCCACCACTTCCCAGCACATCAACAAAATTCGAATTCAGTTTTATATCTATAAGAAAATTGTCATGCAGCTACTCTGACACAAACACCCTGGTCTCTGGCTGACTGAGCCCCACACAGAGTCTGTCTCCTGCATCAGAGAGAACAGAAGGGGTCGATATCAGTACCTCAAACAACTGTCAATTTATAGTAGGCGACGTCCATCAGATAAAATGATTAAGAGATCAGCTTTCCAAACCATGGCCCCAATGGCCAACAAAGATGCAGAGTGCAAGCACTGGTATGACTGCATCTGTCAGGACGTATTAGCTCTGAGAAATCGTTACCCACCCTAGGGAGGAAAATTAGCGAAGAAAACCCCCAACATTAGTCTGAACTGTGTGTAAATGGGGCTTCCAACAAGGAGAAGGGGCAAACAAAGCAGTGCTTTTCCTTATTGCTGGGCAGCCATTAACTTTCTACATCTATTCCTGATGAAAAAATAAGCAGATCTGTGAGAATAAAGTCTGGGAATAATGGGATTTTTCTAAGAGAGCTCCTTCTGGCCTGCCTAGCTTGCCTTTTGTGAGAAGTGGGTTTGGCAAGACTGGAAAGTTTCTTCTTCCTTTTATTTTTGAGATCATGTTCCCCAAGTGCTGACAACTTTACACTCAAGTGATGCAAGAAACACTAATAATTCATAAACCAAGAAGGGGTTCCCTCTTCTGGATGTTTTTTGTTCTTATTGTTGTTTTCATTACAAGTTTAGTTACTTAGTAAAAGCACTTCTCACACCAGAGACTGCCTCTGGGGAGGCTAGAATGTCTTTAAATGAATAGATATATAGATATCTATTATAGATATAGACAGGTATAGATTAGCCTTTAGGAATTTTGTTCTATCTGAGCTAATCCTTGCTACTTGTTGTTGCATAGTGTGCTCTACATAGGTCCATAAGATAATCAGCACAAAGTTGTCTGGGGACAGGGATGTGAGAGGAGGATGGCTTCACTGTCTGAGTCTAGGTTTGGTAATATTCTGAGCTCGTGGGAGGTGTAAAGCTTTTCTTTAAAAGGATGGAATTTTTGGCACATGAAGCTGACAGACAAATACATATCTTGTTCTGAAATATCTTGTTGATGTTATTTTCTTTTTCTGTATTTTAAATCAACAACAAAAAAGAAGTGTGCTGGTTTTGGAATGCTTTTTTTTTCAAGGGCTACATTAGAATATAAACAGTAAGGAAAAATCTTTCCTGGTCACATGGTGCAAAGGAGGACTCCTTCTACTTGTTGACAGACAGACACAGGGGATGGAGACAAGCAAGGAGAGGAAAGTCTTTGAAGCCAAAACTTTTCTTTCCCACCCCAATCATGTACCAGAATAAAGGCAGAAGAGAGGTGGACCTGAGAAAGTAAAGCATCCAAGAAAAACCTGGAGAAAACATCCTGGGGAAAATCTTAGCACTGCTAAATGAGTTTTGCTAATGAGTTGCATAAGATGAGGCTTTCTCCAGCTTGCCCCAAGCTGCACTGCTGGTTCTGCTGCTGGTCACTGGGTACCCTAACTGGGCAGGAGTGACAGCCCAGGACACAGGGACTGCATAATCATTTCCCTCTGCCCTGTCAAATGTCTGCAAGCACATCAAGGCTCAAACACTTACCACAAATATTAACATAGCTCATCCTCTTTGCTCACTCTCCCTTCCACTACTAACTTACCCAAGATCCTCTAAGAAACTTAGGGTTTTCAGTAGTTTTCAGAGTCTCAGCCATATTAATGGACTCTACAGCCCTGGCAATACTGACCCACAGCCATAGCCCCAGAGGACTGAAAAGATGTATCAAACAAAAGTTAAAACCATTTGGACAGTCAAGGTACTCACAGGCAAGGGTTATTCCTGTTTGCTTCAGGTTTCCTGGGTAGCTCTGGGTTTGTCACCAAATCTTCATATGCATCAACTGCCCATGGCATTTCGCTTCGTTTTCCCTTTTTACAACCTAATCCAAGTATAATTTAATGCAATGTAGTATCTAAAGGGCCTCTGACATCTTTATTTTCCCCCTTCCCTCTTCTAATCTTATTCTTTTTCCTTTTGTCAACTGTCCTATGCTTTATGCCATAGTGCTTAAACTAGGTTTTAAAAACAAACTCAAAGTCTATGTGATTTTTGCACATCATTACTATGACCTCTGTTTGCACACTTTTAGAAGTGATTCTGCATTCTGAAACATAAATACAGCTATACATGTCTAGGAGGGATATTTAGAGAAGATTCTCAGATCAAAAATGGTGGATAATACAGAAGATCCCTACATGCATGTATGCAAGGTACACAGGTTGAACTAAGACTGCATGAAATTTGGGGTTAAGTCACAATTTTTAATTCACAATTGAAACACGAATTTGGGAGATTTTGATGAGAAGCCAGACTGTGTCCAGCTGCCCTCCACATCTCGTTGGCAGCAAAGGAGAGAAGTACAGTACTCTGAATACAGTCACATGCTAAGATGTAACCTAGAGCTTCTTTCCTTCAGAAACTAGGGATGGTTCTGCCGCTTTTATTTATAGTTCATGCAAAATTCCCAGGCAACAATAGTTCTGCAAGTGTAAGAGAGTCAATGGAAGCGCTCAGAATAAAAGCAAATCAGAAATAGGTCTGGCATGGCTTCCTCTGGCCTAGGAGCGCTCCTCTAGTCATTCTTCTGGGAATGAGTAATGCTGGGCATGGGATCTCCCATTCATCAGTCAGGCTGTGTTGACTGTGAAAACTCAGAGCTGTAGGTTAATCTGAAGCACAGAGCTGACTGAACAAACACAGCAGTAGTGGTAGATACCGTGAGAACATAAAGTGAATTTTCAAAGCAATAGAGGAAAAGTTCAGGCTGAGGTGACTCGGTTGCGGAGCGTTTACCTTGGCCCAGCATGCAAGTCTGTAAATAATACAGTGAATTAATACACTGGCACACTTTCAGCCATTGCTGTTTCGGCAAAAAGCAGTTACGGCCTGACAGATAACCATGTGTTTGCAAAGGCCAAGTGCTGTAAGGTGACATCAGCCCCAGGGTCTCTCTGGACCCGGTTGACCGAAGGCAGAGGAGAATCTTCCAGCGGCTTGCAGAAACGTTAGCTCAAGACCTATGGGCATGTGGAACAGACAACAAGAAGCATCTGTCACCTCAAAGGTAGGGAGCTGGCAGACGTGTCCAACAGATTTCATCAGCTGCGTACAGTCAGGTGTTACATTAGCACAAATTGCTGTGGTTTAAAATTATTTGGTTTAAAAAACAAGACTTTGGATGCTCCTGCAGCACCCTGGGACTGAAAATGTGTACTATTTTATGCCTGTTTTTTAGTGGATTTCTTCCACTGCAGTATTTTTAGCCCTTTACTCTCTCCCACCGAATTGTATATCAAGAGGAACTGACATCTCACTGCCCAAAAACGGGCAGTGAATCAAGGGGTGTCTGGTCTTGCAGCTGCAGAATGGCTGCAAGGTAACACACGGGACCATCCCAGTGCTGTAGGCACAGCTACGGACAAGCCAGCATGCTGTGTATTGTTGACAGGCTCTCCTGTTCCTTGGAGGGAGGGGGGAAAACACAACCCAAAAATGAGGAGAATAAGGCTGTCTTTCAATCCTTTGGCTTCTAGATGATTTTTGTGGTACAGGAACATGGAAACAAAGGGAAGCATCAACCCAAGGGTGAGATCTTCAGACCAAATTCACCCTTACACAAAGAGGGAGCAGCTTCCTCCAGGAGCTGTACCCACCCACTCATTGTCTGGAGGCTTCCCATCCTTCGGTATCTGTTCACACATTTTGTTGTGTGCTGCTTTTCCGCTCTTTTGGCATCCCTTTTGGGATCAGGAAACAAGAAATCTTCTGATTTTTGGTACAAAAAAGCAAAATGAGCAAACGTATTCCTGCAATTCACAGGAAAGGGTGGAGGTGGAACCGCTTTTCTCTCCCCGCTGCCGTGTGGCCTCTGTCCGGTGCCACTTCGGCTCAGCAGCTCCAGTGCCAAGGCTGGTGGAGCCATGGGCACAGGCAGTGCCATGGAGAAGCAGCCACAGGCACAGCAGTGCAGGAGTGTGGCTGTGCTGCCATGACAGTGGCAGAGAAGCTCCTGGCTGCTTCTAATTTACCGCTTCTTCCAGGGCACGGTGTAGCTCAGGGACAGCACAGAAATAGGCTGTGCAGACAAGGCTGGCTCTCTGCAGCAGCAGCAGGAGTGGAGCTGTGGAGACACGGCTTCCTACGGTTTGTCACACTGCTTTCAATCAGAATTCTGTCAGGGAAATAGTCATGGATACCAAATCACAGCAGAAAACTGCAAGCATATGTAAGTGCTGAAATAGGGCATAGCATGGAAAATGAAAATCCCTGGAGATGGCTTAGCAGTCTCAAAGGGACCAAATATTTTCCTTACAAAATATTGCATAGGAATGCCTCGTGCTACTTGTAATGAAAAATTTATGGTAAACATTTGACCCTTTTTCTCTCCATGATTTCTCAACAACTAGAGTCAATTCCTTATGATTTCCCTTCTTGAAGAAGTCCATAAACATTTTATATGAACACATTTCAGTCTAGGCATGCTGTATGGCTTTAGTCTGGCATGTTTGCTTACCCTGATTTGATCCGTGTTCCCTCATTGCTCATCTAAACAACAGAAGTTATTTTTCTTCCATACTAGACCAGTGAGCCTGCACAGATGGGAAAATCATTTGTTATTACTTTGCTGAGCGCATACAAGTGACCACGTAAGAGATGCACGTTTCAGATAAGAAGGAACGCATTTATTTCCCCAACATGTTTTTATGCTGTTACAGACCCAAGGAAACCAAAGCACTCCCTATATTAAATTAATTCTCACAGAATTCTAGTGTTCTACTGGCCACATGCTACAAGTGAAAAACATGGAAAAAAGAACTGAAGACACGTTTTGCTATGAGGTCTTCTTCAGCAGTGATGCTACTCTTCATTTTTCCAAAATGTCTTCTTCTGATAATTAGGGAAAGGCCACAGTCATAAAGCAGGAATTTTTATTTTTCTGTTTCTGTAGTCAAACCTCTGTAGTGAGATTTTTGAGGGAGATGAAGCAATGGACTCTTCACTTGTTGAATGGATCCAGTGCTTACTCCACCTGATTTTCTGGAGGAAAAATTTTGTCAGTCTGTGTGTCTGTCCATCTCTCTGTCTGCTTGTGCTGGCTGATGCATGCTCTTTATTTTCACTTTCTTCAGAAGTAATTTCTTTGCTCATATTTTGCTAATCTAGTATGTTCTATAGATCAATTTTCATTACATTGCATTTCTGCCTCACTGGTTATGAGGAATGAGCCATGAACTGTAGACCATATCTCATCCTGGCCAGGGGAGATAATCAAAGAGATGTTTAAGTCTGGATCCTATACAGTGTGATAATACCAAGCAATAATTTTTCTTTTTTTAATCTCTCTCCATTTTCTGACCCCTGTGAATATGACTTATTAATCAGAACTTCAAATGAAGGGGGGGGGGAATAAAACTATATACAGTACCATATTGTGGCTCAAATTAATAACATTGTGATCCCAGTAATTCTCTCTTGGATTCAAAATTGCAGTAGAACAAACCACATTCTTAATCTTTTAATTAGAATTTTTTAATCAGAGTCATGTGAAGTTAACTTGATAATATAAAACCAGAAGTGCGATGCTTAGCAGAGGTAGGTCCTGAACAATTTGTAAAAAGCTGCCAAGAATCTTCAGTGGACTTTTGAAGGAAAATATGTGTGGAGAAAGGACTTCTGTTTTACACTGCTACCCAAGTCTTATCTGAAAATCAGAGATTGCACCAAAACAATGGTGCAATCCATTGTGTACTTCAAAATGATCAGAAAACAGCTGTGAATATGTTTATTTTCTATGCTTTATTTTGGACTCCTTTGACATACCGAAGCTTTGATTTACTGTGCATTATAGCCCTGTTACTCATGGATCCCAAGTCTCTGAAAAATCACTGTATTGATTTGATATCCATAAGATTTAAGTTCTTTTTACTCAGCTCTGAGAACTGAACATAGAGGATTCAAAGTTTAAAAGTTCTGAGTACTAAAATATCCCCCTTTTTTTCTCTTGCTGAAAATTAATCTAAGATCACAAGAACAGATACATTGGATCAGATTCAAGGTCCAGCTAGTTCAGGATCCTGTCTCCGGCAGCAACAAATATTACCTACTTTGGGTAGAACGTAAAAATAGGCAGTAATATAGAAACATTCTCTTAATATAGTTACCAGCCTTCTCTGACTGCAGCTGCAGACATGGCATCTTGGTGTTCCACTGCCTCTGTGGATTTTTCTTTCATTAGTGTAGTCAATCAATTTTAACCCTTTTAGGCCTTTTAGATCCATAATATCCTGTGGCATTGAGATCCACAGCCTAGATACCTGCTGTGCAAAGAACACATTTGTTCTTTCATCTCTTCTCAGTCTGCCACCTAGAACCTGTGTGTTTTACCCCAAATTCCTTCATTCTGGGAAAAAGCAAACAAATACTCCCAAATTATCTTTTCAGGTCTGCTCAGGGCTTAATAGAAGTCTCTGTCATATTCTCTCACTTGCCCTTTCTCCTGGCTGTAGAGAGTCTATTTGTCACTCCTTGAACAGAAGAGCTGCCACATTTTTGGTCTGGCTGGTTGCTTCTTTGTGTAGCTTTTCTTCTGTCATTACATATTTTTAACTGAGAGTGGGAGAGAGAAACTAGATCCAGACGCACTATGAATTCATATATGTTATGGCATAATGATAAGCAGCATAAGAATGTAGTGCACAATAAAATCATAGAATGGTTTGGGCTGGAAGGGACCTTAAAGACCATCTAGTTCCAACCACCCCTGCCATAGGCAGGGACTCTTTCCCCTAGACCAGGCATTACACCTGTTTCAGAAAATTCAGGTCTTATGGAAATGATGGTAATATTATACACTCCAGTCTGACGTTTCAGTTTAGGCCATGATGTGAGCCAGCTGGGGTTTCAGGCTCAATTTTTGCCTTCAACTCCTCAAACACTGGTAAAATTTTCAAGCTTCTACTTGAAATATTTTTGGTTCTACCTTGGCGCAGATTATTTCAATTCAAAGGTAAGAACTAGGAAAAATGACAAAATACAGATTTTTTTGCTTGTTTTGTTTTGAACAACTTTTCAGCATATCTGTACAGCTGAAGTTCTTCCATGCCAAAACCTGAAATTTACCATGGAATAGCTCCAGTTCCTGAAAAGGATTTGAGTGTTTTGGTAGAACTGATTGTGTGACTGATTTAAGTCAGCCTAGACACCCATCACTGCACAGAAATGTTTGTTCTGTATGGGCCGTGGCAAAGCCAGGCACCACAGAGAGGAGTGCATTGAAGCTACACCAAAGAAAGTCATGCAGAAATACTTGATTGGGTGTCCCCAGGTGAAATGCCTGCAGATGTTATCCAGAGCTCCTTTGTAACTCGTGGCCGAGGACACACGCTCCGTGAGTTATGTTTCATGTATCTAGGAGTAGCAATCAGTCCTCAGGTTACTGTGCCAGAGGTGCTTCCCATGGAGAGCAAGGTGCAAAGCCCTGAAATTGCACACAGTGTTTCCTTCTTGTTCCTCATCACCAACTGTTGGCACAGGTGCCAACTTCCCTGCAGCTGGTTTTTAGTTCTCCTCGGTTTTTGTGGGACGGGTGGAGAAGAGGGAGACCCAGAGCTCGGCACTGCAGAGTGTGATGTGATGCAAGCTCAGATTGCTCCCCTTTGTCCCTGTTGGATCACAGAGGCAGCAAGGCAGGGCGCTGGCAGGGCTTGAGACAAGTGACAGTCCTTGGGACATGGGGCCATCTGAGCTGGGACCCCGCCCCACAATGGAAGACCAGCCCAGTTTTTTTATTTATTTTGCCTTCAGGGTCTTGCTGCTGTGCCAGTGACACCTCCTGATCCCGAGGCGCACGGAGCAGCCCGGAGATGGACAGGTACCTGAGCCGCGCTTCTCCCTGGGCTGTTGTCTCCGTGCAGCGCTGGGAGTGCTGCAGGGCAAAGCGAGCACGGATGTGTGTGTGCAAAGGACAGACAGCCTGCTCCAGCCCAAACGCAGCGGCTCAGGCCTCGGCAGAGCTCATCTCCTTTCAAAATTTACTCTGCGACTGATGAAGCTGAGAGAAGCTTACTTTTGTGGACAGCTAATTTTTAAAATATAATAGTGTTGGATAGAGAGGAGTACTTGAGAGAGTTTTCGTTGTAATTGTTTTTAATATTTACTTCCCCCAAAGCACAGGGAGTAGTAAAAAGCAATAACTATTGTTATCGTGTATCTTTCCATGGAATCTCATTAGTATCGGAGCATCTGTAGTGCAATGAATTGTGAGTGCTCTTTGTTTACTAAACCATTACGAGCAGCCACTTTTTGGACAATTTGTAACAAAAATATCCGTGTAGTTCTCCCCTTTCTTCCTCCCACCACTGCTGCTCCTGGCTTTGCTCCCAGACAAATATCCTCTTCAATACAAAAAATGTCCTTTATTACAAATCAAAATCAACAGATCCCAATAATTAAAAAATGTTTGCTATGGTCTTTTTTTATTTATTTATTCCCTCCTAGTTTGAGTCTACAATGTATATTCTGTCTATTATTCTCCTTGCTTTTTTTTTTTTTAAATTCTCTTGCTTTCAAATTTCCAGCTTAAGAAGAAATGCCATGGAAGAATTACATTTCTTTGCCTGCAAATAAATAATTAAAAACAGAATGATGGCTTTAAGAGAAAAGACTGATCTGACTTTGCTTATTATCATCATCATCAAAAACTGGAGGCTGTTTGAAAATAAAGGCCGATATATTCTTGCATGCCAAATACTAACACAATTCTGGAGTAATTTAGGTTTCTCTTTTTATTCCAGGACTTTGGACAACTAATTCTTTTTGAAGTAAGCTTAAGCAAGACTTTGGGAATTGAGTTCTGGGAATGGAGATCTTGTTGAAACTCTGCAGGTGTGGAGCATGGTGAACTCCTTGGCTCACTTGAAAAGCTCTGCTCACCTTTTGATGTCGATGGAAATTGGGAACTCCAAGCCCAGTCAGTAGAAGGTGTGTTGACATGAAGATTTTGCTTCACATCAGGAGGTTTTTTTAAAGGGACTCACCTGGCTGTCCTCACAGGGCTGTTTTCCCCACAGTGCAGCAGGTGCAGAAGCCACAAAATGGATTCATTTTGTGAAAAAATGAATCAGATGATGCATTTACAAACAGAAGTGCATTTAACAAACTTCAGGTGCTAAAGCCTTCAATCCCCAGCACCAGCCCAGATCTTGTCCAGGATATCCCCTCCCTAGCACACCTGTGGCCCTTAGGTTCACCAGCACTTCCCTCTGCAAAGCCACTGCCTGCTCCTGCAAGCAGAGCCAAAGCCATGCCAAGGATAATACCCTTTCCTAAACAGCTGCCAAAATATTCAGCTCATTGCAAAGTACAGTCCCTGACAATTTAAATATGTTGTTGCTGGAGTTACTGAAGTGCTGTGCTACCCACGGCACTTACTGACAGCAACAGGCACGTAGCGTGCAGGAGAGAAAGGAGGCAACGGGGTAGGGCAAGGATACAGGATATATTTTCTTATCATGACTGAAGGGGCAAGCTGCTCTTTAAGCATCCACAGGGCACTGCAAGGCCAGAACTGCGGGAGTCTGCCCTTTATAACTCTCCAGATTTGTGCTTTTCTGCGTTTGTGACAGCATTTCAAAAGAACTCCATTACATCCCATATAAATTGAACTGCTTTTACCATCTCATACTAATCCATCTTTCTTCAGAGACCTCTATTATGAGTTTAAATATGGTCACTGACATCACTGAAATCACTTTAGCTGCACTGATATGTGTGTTGTCCGTAGTTATACACAAGTTTCCATTCTATAGAAACAGCATGCCTGGATTTTCAATGAAACTCTGAAGCTGTAACTCTGATCAGCAGTCATGATACAGATGTCTAGTTCACTTCTTTCTTGTGCTATTAGGGTAGCACAAATATATATATCTTTATATAAGTGACGACCAGGGAGATTTTTAAGTTCAACAATGATGGTATTTGCTCATGAGTGTGTTATTTCTCCCTTGTTTCCTTTTAGGAGTGTTTCTCTCATATGACATTTAACTTAAAATTTTACTGTCTTTGTGGGAGAGAAAGTGACTTGTGGAGGTAGGCATTGCTTATGCAAATTGTTCAGTCCCATGGGAAAACGTTTAGTCACTTGTCATCAGTTTCCCTATTAGCCACTGTAATGGATAAGCAGCTACTACTTTGGATACACCTTTTCAAAAGAAATATTTAATAAAATCTCATATTTTATACAGCAAAATAATTTGTAAACCACTCATAGAAAATCTACAGCCTGACACAGAAAACGTGTGTTCATTTTTGTTCTCTTGCTGTTAGTCACTACTGTGAGACACAGCCAAATGTGCTCGCATGGAGAGTGCACAGAATTAATTCCGTCGAGAACAAAGAAACACATGGTGGCAGCGTGAACAATGTTAGGGGCTTTCAATGCTCTGCTGACTGGGATATTCAGTCCCCTGGACTCTTCCACCATTGTTAGTTTTATTCCTACAGATTCAATAAGACCTGATCCAGCTCTGTACACACAGTTCATTTACTTCTTGCATGGCTTGTTTCTATGGTGATACTAAAACAGGAGATTTCTGATTACTCATGCTTCCTTATTTAGGAAAAAACCCAGTCAGATGCCATAAACTAAATTGTTTTAACCCATGCCACTAAGGAAGTGCATAACTTTGCATCTGGTTATGGCAGTGCACCTTGCTGCTGTGATTACCCACAGTGACCTCAGCTTTACAGGAAGAAAAAAAAGTGGGTTTTTTCAGATGAGACAATTCATCACTTTACCCCTCATTTCATCATTTCCACTCCTGACAGTCACGGAAAGAACAACATGGCTCCCTCCAGCATCTGTTACAGTGAGATGTGCACAATGTTTGCAAAGAGGAATTACCCTTCAAGTTCCAAAAGAAAACCACTGTAAAGGAAAAGTGTGGTTCAACACTGAGTTTCAACTCAGTTGAATAATTATGCCCTCAGGGAGCAGAATTTCTTCCAGTTGTAATCACAGTAAGTCTGGCCCTTCAAAACACAAGATTTCTGGAATTCTGCACAGTTTGGGGGCCACCTGTAGAGGATGAGGAGACCTTGTATAATGACACATTGCCATCAGCAACTGTTTGCACAGAATCAGAGAGTCATAGGATGATTTGTCAGACTTTTGCTGCTTTCCCTGAGGCTATTGAGGAACAGCACTTCCCACGGTGCCATAGGGGTACTGGGACCAGCTTCACACTTGCTTAGGTACTATCTGTCTCCTCTGCTAAGTGCCACAGTGTCTGCTCATCCATCTGCTTCTGTCCCACAGATACCACTATGATCCCATCTCTGGGCAGGTAAAGTTTCCAAGGAAAGGAGATCTTCATCCTCACTACTCTTCACACTCTCTGTGTATTTCCCCTGATTATCATCTGGTAGGTCCCAGCAGCTGGGGACTGTCCCCATCCACAGTGGGGCTCCTTTTTACACTACAACCACCTTCTGAACAACGGCCTCCTGCCAGTCCACTACAAATGCTGGCTAATTTTTCTCAGCTGTTGATGACAAGTATTAGATTAATCTTGAGGGGTCTGCTTCTTTCTCAACTTATGTAATGACAGTCCAAACCAGAAATCCTCCCGGCATCAGGGAAGTAGTCCCTGGCCTTGCAAAAATGTTTTACTCTTCACAGACCCAGCGAGATTTAACATGGTGATTTCAGCAACTTGATTAGCCAGGCTCTCACTGATAAAAAACTTCCATCTAATGAAAGACAATCTCAAATCCTGAAATTTTACAGTCGAAGGTGAATCAGAAGAGATTGGCCAAGAAGGACTTGTGCACCTCTTTGGAAATTAGGGATCTGGCATACATTCAAGAAAGCATCCTGGTCAGAAAAAAAATGTGGGCCTGATACGTGGTGCATACTTAGGAGCTTCCCTGCAAAGGACCTTGGTTAATAGATGCCATTGCATAAGTGCTTGTAAAGAACTTGAGTGTAGCATCTATTTCTTTTTTTTTAAATGTTGCCAATTCCATTTAAATGAATACATTTATCACCACTATCTGACTATTTCAGAGTTTGAAAAACTCCCTCCCTGAGAAAACCATTTAAAAAAGCTGTGCTTGGGTCTGACCTCATAAAGGGGTCCTAACCCCTTAAATTAAATGCACTCTTAAAACTCATCCATTCATTCTAGTGAGAGGGGATATGAGGGGCATAGAGAGGTTAGAGAAGAAGGATTGCTCTCCAGGGATGCTGGTAGAGTTGGCAAATATGTAGATACAGCTAAGAACCTAATTTTTAATTCTGGAACTGGACTGAGACAATTACCACTTAATGCTGCCCTTCCCTCACACAAGCAAGATGAGTGAGCACAGGACTGTGCCAAAAAGTCTTGCCTTGGCCCTACTGGAATTAACGGATTTGGATGGCAAAAAAAGCAAACGATCATATCCTGTATGAGCTGGGAACTGCTCTATTTGAGCCTGCCTTTGAGCAACAGAACACAGAAGGCAACAACCTTGTGTGAGGCTTTGCAGACTTAACCCCCAACAATTTCTATAAAATATTAAGAGCGACAGCTGATATATCGCTCCTGTTCCACACACACCATGTAAAATAGGCTGTGTGTATCCAACCAAACTATTTAATCTCCCCATAATGCATTTTGGGGTTGTTTTTTGAAGGCTTTGGCAGAGAAAATACCTGTAAAAGCACCGTGCAACATATCTCTCAGAGTACCTTGTCAACACAACACAAAGTGCAGCTTTCTCAGTGTCATTCCTTCCCCTTCCCTCCCTGTGCTCTGCTCTGCTCACTGTGGCTACTGGAAAAGAGGTAGCAGAGACCCTGTGTACAATTGGGACCCTGTGACCTTCAGTGTGCCGTGCCCTGTGGAACACACAGGCGTGTGTGCAAGGCTGCACGCTTGCAGCATGATGGTGCACTCCAGGTGAAGTTGGCATTTTATCTTATTCTTCGGTTTCAGATTAACTTTCATGGGTGCTGGGCAGAGTCACCACCTGTGGACTGCTTAGTGCTTCCTGGAATACTGGGGGCACCTGGGTTAGAAGGCCAAAAATAAATAAACATCCCAATGAGACGAGTAGATACATGAGCAATAGCAAAAGATGATGGTTTCCTGAGGATTTCCTCAGATATTTCTGGGTACCAAATGGTAAGGTTTGACCAAACGCAACATTTTGTGGGAAATGTGCTTTGGGAGGACAGTTGGTCAAGGAAGAAGAGGAAGAAAAAAAAGTTCAAAAAGGTTTTATTCGGGTAGAGTAGGAATTTTGCATGAGGGAAAAAAATTGCTTTCTTCAACAGGATTTACAAAACAACAATTTAAGCTAATTGTGATTTTTAGGAAGTGCTATTACTTATCCTGAGACAAATGTTTTTCCTGGATATTCTGTAAATAAAGGCTGCTGCTATGTGTAGGATGTGTTAATTTCAACTCTATCTATTTCTTTTAATGGGAAATATCTGACATTCTTTGGGATACTGTAAATTAAAAAGAAGTCACTATCCAGGAATAATGAAATAGCAAATGAAGAAAGAGAGAAGCACCTGCAAGTGAGAATGCTAAGTTTTATATTCAGATAGATGTATTTACATGGATGTTTTAGTGTATGTCCTTGCTAGAAGACTCAGCCACACACTTGGCTTGTACTGTGAGTTTGTGTAATGGGTCAGATCCAAATGCTGACAGAAGAGCATCTAAGTCAGTTCTGCATTAGAGAGACTGATGTCCTTTTTATTCCTCCTTTAACTGCACTCACTGATGAAGATGATGCGGAGAATTAATTACAGCTATGAAGAATGAAAGTGAAAGGGCCATATTCCCTCTTCAGCCATGACCCTGCACTGGGTTGACATCAAGGAGGTTGCAGGGTCAAAGGAATTCAGGAGAAAGCCTTCAGCAATAAATTCTACTGAGATTATGTCCTGTAACCTAACTGCATCTCTTCAATCAGCAATTAGAGATCAAGTGTAAAGAGCTCTTAAAAAACTGAAAGTCATCATTTCTTCCCGGAAACAGAGTGCAGTTGAAGATGGATGCATTTCCCTGAGACTCCGACCAGGTCACAGCTGTATCTGTAGGTGCTTCTCTTGCTGTGTTTGAAGGAAAGCTAGGACCCAAGTGTGTTGCTTTGACCTTCCCTTTGTCATCTTGGAATCACCTTCTGTCTTTTCACTTGCTGCAAAGCAGGTTTTTTTAAGAGATAGCCAGCAAGCATCTAGTTTTAGAGATGAGACAAATGTTCATTTTTAGAACTGTTTTGGTAGGTAAAGACATTTGGTCAGCCCACCTCAGCGCCAGCTGCTACTTCCAGCACCATTGGTGGAACATGGCACAAAACCAAACTGGCCACAAACGTATTGTTAGTCTGATCCAGGATGTCTGTGAGGCATGGGAACGTGTGTGATCCTAACGCCTCTCTGCCAAGGGAAACAAAATTGACTGCAGGGGGACTACAGCAACAAGTGACTGTTTTTGCAGCAATGGTTCTTGCACTCATGCTGGTGTTGGCAGAAAACAGAAACATGAGAAGCGTCTGAGGGAAGGAAACACATGTCAGGATGTCTACATAGACAATAGCCTCCATGTTCTGGGACTGATAAATTCCCAGAACTTACATGGACCTCATCACGAGCCTCTGTGTTTTTAAAAGTTCTTGTTTCTGGGCATTCAGTACCTGAAGGCTCTGAGAGATGATGTCCATCAGGCCGGGCTGTTTTGGCTTAGGAAATCACAGGCGTGCAGGGTTCAGGGTGAGCCATGCTGCACACATGGTCTGGTGATGGTGGGCATGGAAGAACCTGGCCATAGCTGAGACCAAATACACATTTCATCTGTGATGCTGGGAGCCTCAAGCAGGAGAAAGGGACCAGTCAGCAGTGACCTGCAGCTAAATCTCCAGACCACAGGTCCCCTGAGTCAGCAGGTCTCCTTGTGGGCATTTAGACTGGATGTACTCATAGGTGAGGTGATGTTTTTTAGCTTGACTCTGTCTCTCTGCTCTGCAGCCTCCCTTCTGCACAATGAAGATTACAATTCCTGAAATACTTAGGTACATGCTGATGGCAAAATCATCCACCAGGGCCTCAAACATGGCTGTGTGGATCCCAGAGAAGACCTTACAAAAATAGCATATCTTTTGATCTTCAAACTCAGTTAAATGCAGTCTGCAGACGCACTAAAATCCTCTAATTGTTCTGCAGGCACAGAAATAGGGTTTTTGTCACTATGACACAAAGCAACAGGATTAGGACGAAATTCAGGTGTTTTTACACAAAACCAAAAAAGACAGAAAATTCCTTTGGTTTTGAGTGGTAGGTTTTTAAGGGGCTAACCACTCTGCATTACCTGAGAACACTTTTATTTGGGATTCCCCTCTGTTCCCCAAGGGATGTCTGTGACCTCATGAGCATACTTGGCCTCCAGGCCCAGCTTCATAGTTTTAGCATCATATCAGCAGCATGGCAGTGTCACTGCTCTTCTGCCATGAAAGATTCAGCTGCCATGAGCCCTACTCTGCACCCTTCAGAGTAGAGGGTCCCAGCCCACTCAGTGGTGATGAACCCCTCTGCATCTCAACTTCAGCCCTAAACTGCTCCTAAAGAAGGGAGTGGTCTCTTTTCCCAGCAATGCAAAGGGTTGGAGAGTCCACAGGTATCCCTCATCACATTTCTAGGCTGCTCTGTCAGCTAATTGGGACAGCAGAGCTGCTGTACCAGGTCTCTACGGGGTCTATGCATCCCTAGGGACATGGGGTCCTTTAAAATAGGCAGCAGGAGAGGTCCCATAAACATTGGAGAAGAAGCTGGATCTCAGGTCTGCTCCTTCACACAGAGCTGTTCAGAAGAGAATGGCACAGTTTCCTCTGACGTGCATAATCAAAGAACAGCTTGGGCTGGGAGGGACTTACTCCCCCCATTTTAAATTTTGTCTTCATGTAAATGGTGTGCCCTAACATAACTCCCGGGGGAAATACCAGGTGTCATTACAAGGGCAGGAAGACTCGGCACTATTTCTCTTTTTGTCCAAGCCTTAATTGATAGTTAGCACTACAAAAATAGGAAAAAACATCCTACACAGAGATCACCTCCCCACAGCATTTATGGCTACATGACACAGAGCTTAACAGCACAAACCACTAGACTCCATGTGGGCAGGACATGACTAACAGTCCATCTGTGGAGCAAATAACTAAAGATAGGCCTGACAGCTTCCCTGGCTAGCTCAGTTTTCGAGAGCAGGTGGGACAGTTTTGCCGCAGGGAGTGATTTCGGAGAGCCTGTGGAAATCAGCATCGCCTTCTGCAGAGCCGGCTCTTGCGCTCTGCCCCTCAGGCGGGTCCGACCGGCCTCAGAGCAGAGCCGTGGGGGTTCAGCCGGCCAAGAGGGGCGATGCTGCACATGGTTCCCAGCCCCGGCGCCGTCCGACGGGCGCTCCAGGACCGGCGGCTGGGAGGAAGCCGCGGGGGCTGCACGGTGCCGGGCTGCGCTCCTCTGGGAACCGCCGCACCTTAACCTTGCACCGAAGGGAGAGAGGAAGGGAGGGAAAGAGAAAAGAAAAGAAGAGGAAAGGAAAAGAAAAGGAAAGGAAAAGGAAAGGAAATTATAGTCTAGAAATAACATGTAAATAAAACCAACAACAAAGTAATAATAATAATAATAACGACAACAACAACAATAATAATAACAACAATAATAATAATAATAATAGTAAATGCATCCAGGCGCGGGTTGGTGCAGTCGATCCCCATCGCGTGGGAGCAGCCCGGGCGGAATGCTGTCAGCGGGGCAGGGAAGGCACTGTCCCGGGGCTCCGGTGCCGTGCCCGGAGCGGCTCCCGTGGCACCTCCCGCGCGGGGCGGGGCGGAGAGGGGCGGGCGGACAAAGCCGCGCTGTCAG
>VZTE01002788.1:103259-131204 GCA_013397775.1 Eulacestoma nigropectus | reverse complement strand
GGGCGAGCGCCTCGCCCCGCGGGGGACGGGACGGGACGGGCGCGATGCTTTCACCCGTGGGCAGCGCGGGGCGGAGGGCGGTGATGGCCGGCGCTGTCTGATTCAGCCATTGCCTGTGGGACCGAAAGTACTTTGGGGAAGGAGAGAAGAGCTTACTACTCCCTGCTCTTTATAAAAAAAAAAAAGGAAGTGAAATTTCAGCGCTGTGACGGTGCTAAAACAATCTCCTGACTCGAACCGAGTCCGCTATCCTGTGGCAGCGAAGCTGGAAAAATCCCATGAGTATTACGCTGAGTTGCATCACGAGAGAGTAATTAGTATTTAGCGGGCTGAAGGACCGAGAAGCGTGCTTGTGTGTTTTGTTGCTGTGAATAGTTGGGAAGCAGAAGAGTTGTTGGCTGGCTCTGTGGTGCGCTGTGTTTATGAATTTAAAATCCTTCAATATATAACCAGTTTGCACGTCCCTGCTGAGCTGCAAGCATCCAAAGATCTTCTGGTAACAGAGGCTTGAAAAAGGAGCTTTCCTTCAGTGTGCTGCATGGTAGGAAAGCTTTGTGGTAAATAAATCCTATTCCAGGGAAAGCATTTAAAAGCCTGATGATTCAGCATGCTGCATCTACTGACCAAGGGTGACAGCTCCTGCAAGGAAGGATGCAGCACCATGGGCAGATATAAATATTACCTGAAGCTACAAGCTTCCCGTGCAGTAGTGGCACATGTGAGGTTGTGTAAAAAATAAAAAAACAATGAGCACCCCCACCAATTACCACCAGTTTTTCATTTTAAACATCCTCTTCTGATAATTCAAACGAACAACCCTCTGGTGCATTCTGTGGTGAGCGAGTTACAGTCCTTTTTGTACTTGCTTCCCAAAGGGATAGTTGCTTTTTATGTGTGGGTCCAAACTGTGTAGCAAATGAATAGAGTCTAATAACTCATAGCTCATGAATTAACATAGCAAGAAATCTAAAGCTGTAAAGAAGGTGAAAACTTTTTACAAGAAATACTGTGACAATTTTGCTATCTTTTAAGAGAAGATAAACACTGAGTCTGAGATGACATTTGAGAAGTGGAATAGCAGAATAGTATTTCAAACAAAGCCTCGTGCAGCTCAAAGGTTATTTTGGTAAGTTGCACTTGCTTTTCAAAAGACAATCTCTTTCAAATATCAAATGAACCATGCAAAAACTTCTACAGGAGCACTGTTGCAGGGTGAATCTAGTCAGGGTTCTGACTGTTTCCGTGAAGAGCTAAGTCTTTAGAAGTATCCTCTCAAGGGCATGTTGAGGTATTTATTATTCACCAGCTGTATGAGCAACTGTACACACTGTCATGTCAGGATGCCCAGGTCACGAGCTGAATGCTCTCCAAATCCTTGGCGTACACACACTCTCTCTGTATCTTTTCTCTGAGGTACAGGGACTCCTGCTTTAATCCTTGTTTATGTCTTTACTCACACAACTGGATGTGCGGGGTGGGACTTTACCCAATGAGTGAGAAGATACAAAGAGCACAAACTGTCTTTGTCTCACGCAGGGGTTGTCAGCAACCACTGCTAAGATTGAATGGCTTCTTGTTAGTGAAGCTCTTGCAGTGAAAATCATCCCTGAAGTGGAGGACAGGAGGGTTATGACCCCTTAACTCGCCTACTGCCTTATCCTGTGGATGAAGTGTTTGAGTTACAGGAAACTCTCCATCTTTCAAAAAAACCTCAAGATTTATGGTACTGCTGCAATAGTGAAGTTTCGTGCTGTCCCTAGCAGGGAAAGTTAACTGAGATGCTATATAATCTATTTAGATTCAACCAAGGGCTTCAGAAATGATTAGCAATTGATGAATTTGACTTTTCCTGAGGGCAAGTGTGGTTTCTTTCAGTCTGCCTCAAACTTAGTCTACAAAACCCATGAGCTACTTCAAAGGAAAAAAGATCAGCTTATTAAGAGAGGAAGGGGTCAGGGACAGCAGCAGCTGGGGCAGTTAATGTCTTGCAGGCTTGGTGTGTATGAGACACCTGTGCCTTATAGAGATATTTCAAAGACAGGAACATACGGATATTTTTCTCTAACCTCACTTTGTGGCGTGTGCCATGGGAGGATGGTATAACTTGGCTAATTTTCCTGTTAGGCTGTATCAGAATGCTTGGTGGTCAGGTTTGGTCATTTGGTGGTGTCTTCTGCTTGCTTAAGACTTTTGGCATTTGGCCACTTACCAGGTACCTGTTCAGGTGCCTGGAGCTCCTGGAGTTGGTCCAGCAGAGGGCTATAAAGATGATTAAAGGGCTGGAGCATCCCTTTTATGAGGAAAGGCTGAGGGAGTTGTGCCTGTTCAACCTCGAGAAGAGATGACTGAGAGGGAGCCTCATCAATGTCTATGAGTATCTGAAGGGAGGGTGTCAAGAGGATGGAGCCAGGCTCTTCTTGGTGGTACCAGGCGATAGGACAACAGGCAATGGGCAGAAACTGAGGCACAGGAAGTTCCACCCAAACATGAGAGAACTTCTTTACTGTGCAGTGACCATGGACTGGAACAGATTGCCCAGACAGGTTGTGGAATCTCCCTCACGGGAGAGACTGTCTCAAGAGCTGGATGCAATCCTGTGCCATGTGCTTTAGGATGACCCTGCTTGAGCAGGGAGATTGGACCAAGTGGCCTACTGGGGTGGTTTTCCAACCTTACCCATCCTGTAATTTTGTGATTCTGTGATGCTTGAAGGTTAAGTCCTCCTATAGCATGCCCCTTCCTCTGAGAAGCAAAAGGGTCTCTCGTGCCATCACTATCGCTTCTCAGGCAGGAGAAGCTTCCTGTTGACAAAGGCAGCAGGCACCACTCACTTGGGAGGACATTGTCTGAAGTGCACTGGAAATAACCTATGCATTGATGATGCGGACTGGTAATCTTGGGCTGGGATAGTTTTTTCAGCTTTATTATTTTGTTTGTAATGGCCTCTATTAGTTTTAGTCTGATATTCTGAATCTAAGGCCCCTCTCTGATGATAGAACTGTCAAATCAGGTTTCTTTTAGCTCTTATAAGTCCAAGTATTCTTAACTATTTATCATTGTCTCTTCTGGCTATCTGGCATTTTTCTGTATTCTTTTTGAACATTCTTTCAAATGCCAGTGAAATATTTGGAGGAGATAAAAAACAGATTAGATCCCCTCCACCACACCACACCCACCCTTCCAAATGGATAACCACAATAATTAATTGTTGTGGTTTAACCTCAGCAGGCAATTAAGTACCATGCAGCAGCTTGCTCCTCGCCTCTGCAGTGGATTGGAAAGAAAAAGTAAGCCTTATTGGTTAAGAGCAATTTAAGGTTTGAAACAAAATATAGTAATAATAAATACTACTAATATTAAATGCTGTCCTTGCTGTGCTCCCTCCTGGATTCTTGTGTGGCTCCTCACTTTCAGAGCAAGAGGCACTGAAAAGTCCTTTGCTTAAGGTAAGCACTACTCAGGAACAGTCAAAACATCCGTGTTATATCAACATTATTCTCATATTAAGTCCAAAAAATAGAGCACAGTACCAGCTACTAAGAAGAAAAAGAAATCCTTCCTACCCAAACTGCGACATTTAATAATTGAAAAACAAATTTGTGGGCTTTCAAAATTACTAAAACTTTGGCTGAAACATGTAATTCAGATTTACCTTAGAATAGCTTTTATCCTGATCCTTTTTCCCTTAAGCCTTGTGACATTGAAACCTTAATACAGTGAAGTTTTATTATTTAAATAGCTTAATTCCAAAAGAGGGAGAAACATTAGACTAATGCAATTAGGTGAGTGGAATGCATTTTTCCCTCAGGCAGCTCTGGAGAGTGATACTATATCATGTTAAAAACTGCAAGTGGTTGTGTCAGCGCAAGTTGGGCTGGGCAGATGTTGGCATGAAGCACGGGAGGGAGAACTGCAGCTGGTGCAGAGAGTCTCGGTGGGAGCATGTTGACAGCATTGCTCTGAGTCACGGGGGGACCAAAAAACAACTCTGTCTTGATGGCACACATGGTGGTGTTGGGTGAAGTTTAAGTGAGATCCTGAGCCTTTCAGCACCTTTATGTATATTATTTTTTTTACTGCAGGTACAGGTACATGTGTGTGTCTATAAAAGTCAGTGTTTTGGCCCAGCTCCTCTGAGCAAAGCTACAACTGCCAATGCGAAATCCTTGCAGTTTCAGTGGGGTTTGATTTGTCACTGATGCAAAGGTGAGGAGATGTTGACAATTCCCTGTACGGCTTCTGCCACGTGGATCCTGTGGATCCTCCCTGCTGACAGCCTCCACTACATCTGTCTCTAGGAGCAGTGAACCTGAAGACTGAACTCTGGCAGTGGGTGCTCTCATGGCAGCAAGAGAAACTGGGGTTTAGTCTGCCTGCAGGAAAGGTGGGGAAAGAGCCTCAGGCAAGGTGTTGTTTTCAAGGGGTTTGAAAAGCCACTTCACTGACTGTAAGGAAGAAGCAGTGACTTGTCTTCTGCCTTTGGGAAAGTCAGATGACAGGAAAGGGTTCAGGAGCAGGGAGAGGAGAATGCAAAACCTGAACTGCAGGGAAAGAATCTCGAAAACAAGAATGTTCTAGGAAAGTTGTCAGGGAGAGCATTTATCATATTGTTAATTAACTGGATCTCAGAAGAGTTTCACGTTGTGTTTGTCCCCGATGAGCTGGAGCACAGCCTCAGCGTGCAGTTGCAGGACAGGCAGGATTAAGGCACAGACCTGTTCTGGGAGCAGTGCCCAGTGTCAGCAGCCAGCAGCAGGGCTGCCCTGCACTATTTATATTATGGCCATGACCAAAAAGTGTTTTAAAAGGACTGAAGGAAAGCAATCCTGCTAATAGAGCCCCTATAGCAAGAGAAGGGCTTCAGAAGGGGCAAGTATGCTCGAATATGATCAGCAGCTGCTGCGCTGAAGAGGGGACACTTCTTCACAGTGGTCCAAAAAGATGCCCAGTGGTAGTGAATAGGAGGAGGAGGAGACGTGGTGGAGAAGAGGAAAACATGACAAAATTTGTTTGGGAGAGCCTCAGTGATTCTGGCTGAATGCTTCCTTGGTCCCAGAAACTCTTGTGTTGAAGAGTTCTACAGTCAACCACTGGGCCTTTAAAGGCCACAGATTTCAAATTTGTCCTATTTAAAATTTAGGAATGGTGGAATGGTTCTCTTAATAGGAGCTTAATCTTTAACCTGGTCTCTTCTGAGAATGGCTCACCGTGTTACTTTTCCCTCTTCTGGGAAGAAGCCAATAGTATTTCTTCAGCAGGACAATTTCAGATACTGAGTACACCATATATTCGAGTTTACTCTTTTCCTTAAATGAGAAAATTAGTAAAGTCCTAACACTGGATAATCTGCCATACACATAAATGAAAAACCTTCAGGTTGGTCTAATTACCAATGCCAAACCACATAAAAATATCAAGTTGTCAGAAAATAAAAATCCTGCATAAATTTGACAGGTAAGAAAGATGTAAGAATACAAGTCTATCAGCTATAAGCTTCAGACACGTAAATTGTTTTAATCTAGTAAATCTTGATAGAATCATTAAAGTCTGCAGGGGAAATCTGTCTCTCATCTCTCTGTATGGTTAGTTTGTACAACATGTAATGTGAAATGGCCGAATATCTTCTCAGGCTGTTCCTTACAGCAGAGTTTTATTAAAATACGCTTTGATCAGATAACTATTTTATGCCTCAATTAATACTGGGTTGACTATAGACTAGTAACAATCTCTTCAGAGAGTCTGAATGACACTGCAAGCAGAGTGTCATGTTTTATCAAAGGAAAACAATGTGTTTTGTTTGGCTTTGCTATATTTCAGACTAAGTAGAAATGCATATTCTTGAAGCTTCTTTGCAATATGGCACTTGAAACTAACCTTGGATATCATGACTCGTCTCTGCTGGGAATGTGGCATCCCTTACAGTTCTGAATCCAAGAATATTTGAGAGCCAGACACAAAAACACAGACTAAGAAGCAAAATGGAAGCAATAGAGTAATACCTGTCTTGATTTCCTTCAGAGTCTGGAATTCTTCATGTCAGATATTAGTTCAAAAGACACTGTCTTGCAGGAGTACCTGCAAATACAAATATTATTTGTCAGTGTTTAAGTCCTGTGGATTTAATGGCCAAATAAACACATTTCCAAACACCTGCAAGTATTGTCTGCTGTGCTTTGTAAAGTTGGAAATGGCTCCTTGGCAGATGGCATGAGCACATAGTTAGTATTAATAGACCCATGCACAAGGAGAACAAGGGACTTCTGTTTGTAATTAAACTAATCACAGAGGCAGCAGAGAGCTCCTGTCTTATCACTGCTTAAATTCCAACTACCAGACTGCACTAACAGAGCAAATAATTTCCTTGGCATTTGATGCTCCCCAGTATTGTGTGCTTTGGGGTTTCCCTGCAGTTGTTAGGAGTCAGGGTAGGACATCCCACTCATGCAGCTCTGTTCCACTTCAACAGGTTAGTCTGCAGGTCTGCTATAAAGCTAAATGATTGCCAAACAATTGAGTATTTAAATCCCCTGACATAAATAATGTGTGCAACGTAAACGGACTAACACTTAAAGCTGTTAATTTAGTTCTTTTCTGCTAGCTTTTGCATCTTTTCCTTGCAGGTCAAGTTCTCAGACTTTATTAATTGCAGTAACTTTTTATAGTCAGTGCTACTCCTTTCAACTCCATTAACCCTTTTATTCCCTTATGAATTTTGATGTCAGTCATAATAATGGGAAATATTATCAAAAGAAAGCAGGAAATTTAGAGGTACAAGAGACTAGGTATTGGCAATTGGTTGTGAATGTCTTTATGTTTCATTAGCAAACGCCAGAAATTTTCTAGGAATATACGTTTCTGTAGAAGAAGGGGTTGTGAGGTGCAGCTGAAACCGGTCTGGGGAATGTCATAGGAAAACTGCATTTGGTAAGTTTTGAACAGCAGCTCTAGGTAGGCTGTCTCTTGGAAGAGCTTTGAAGGGCAGATTAAATAATTCCAGAGGATGACAAAAAACTTTAAGAAAACAAAAGATCTGGGCTTCCAGCCACTTCAGGGTAGTTGGTTTTGTGCCTGGAAAGAACCCTGCATCCATGCACTGCTGCTCTCAGGCTGCTCCTGTGGAGTGCCCCTTTCTTTCTCATCTTACAAGATGATCTTATGAGATTTTTCACATTCTTTATCTGTGATGTGTCTCTTCCCCTGAGCTGCATCCTGACTTCACCACAAAATTGGCAGTAATTTTAATCTGTCAGTTTGCTTTTTAACTTCCTCTGGCCTTTGCCTGAAAGGATCCCCCATTTTTCGTAGTAACATAGAAGATATCACAGAATGGTTTGGGGTGGAAAGCACCATTAAAGGTTACCAAGCCCCCATCCCTGGGTGGTCTTCGACCACCAGCCTCTTGGGTAACAGTGAACACACTGACTGATTGTGCCACAGAGACTCCCCACTCAGGCTGCTGTGCACCTGAACCCCAAATTTTACCAGGCAGAGACTTGGTTGCTGTTTGACAGCTCTCTCTCGTTTCCCAGCCTGGGCCTGGGTTCAATAGGAAAGGGGTGCCACAGGTTAGCCTTAGCCCGGCTGTGCAGCAAAGCCAGCAAATGCTGTGCTTGACCAAGAGGAATGAGAATCAGCCTCTGCCTTCAGAGGTTGAACATGCTGCTTTATCAAACAAAGAACTTTTGATCCAGAGGGACAGTGAAGAGGGAGGGGACTATGAAATAAATCAGGACTAAAAGTCAGTCTTAAGTTTTCCCCTGAACATGAAATGTCAGCAGGGAGATTAATTCTGTGCTTTAAAACATTGCTTCCTCGATAAATACAGGCAGATTTAGAGGAGCTCTTGTACCTGTTCTTGCTCAGGAAAGCAAATATGTTTTTAAGGCTGGCCTTTGCATGGAAGCAGCTGGCAACAGCAAGTGACATTATCAGTACAGGTACTGCTGAAGTGCCTCCTCAGTAAAGACCAACCTACCAGCCCCTTGCTTGCAGGCGTCTACTCACCTCCCCTGCTTTTGGCTGCTAAAATATGATCTGGTCAACTAAATGTTAGCAATTTCCTCTGGTTATAATGGCAAAAAGTGCGATTCCACTTAAGAGCTGCATAATGCTGTGTTTGCCATTAGGACAGCAATAAAGCAGCTCTGGCAGGCAGTGCAGGTGTGCCATCGTCTTTGTAAGAGCTGTTGGTCATACTCAGAAAATAAGATTTCAGACTTTTTTTTTCCATGCATGATGATTATTAGGAATAAATCCCGGGCACTGAGTATTTTATCTACTGATTTTATTAGCTAGATGAGACTATACTCCATTTCACCATTTAATGTTTCACTATTGGGAGAGATGTACTACCAGCTGAAACAGCAAGTCCTTTGAAAGTTGAAGCATCATCTCTGGTATCTTCCCAGTGCTGTATTTCTAAACAGAGCACAGTTCCAAGCCCCAGCCTAGGAGGTGCATCTGTCCAGTGGGAACTGCACTGAGCACCACATGCTAGTACTCCTACCCTGATTTCTGGTCTTGCTCATCTCCTGTGATATTTCTCCTCCTTTCACCCACACCTGTGGATTTCCCCATTCTGTCTGGGAGCATTGATTCAAAAGAAGTGATAACTCTACCAAGAATGTCAGAGCTGACCTGTTTAGTCAGTTGTTGCTGAAGGAGAGAGAGAGAGGAAGCTGGCCCACAGTGAGCACCTCCACTAGAGGACCTCACAGATAGGAAAGGAAATGAGCTTGTCTCAATTTCTCCCAACTCTGCATTTCCATAGAACTGCTTTGTTTTCTCTTGCACGCTATGTTTATTTTGTGAACTCATTCAAAACTTATCTTTTCCTCAGAATCATCAGACTTCCTCTAAGGAGTGAAATGGTTTTATTTGCCTTGGAGAATGCTGCAGAATTTTTGTATTCACATACAGTAGAGCATGAGATAACTGACTTCCAGCCACAGCAAGAGACATGGGTATCTGTCCTTTAAATATGGATTTTAAAGTCAAAGATGCTTTATCCTGCCTGCAGAAATACAAAAGCGGTGAAAAGTAAATGCAGTAGTTTATTATGCAACATTTCTTGTTGCAATAAAGGCTGCTTTCTTCCGTCATCTGACATCTGGGAGTGTCTAATATTGAAGTAGAAGTTCCACATGGATATGTATTTTTTGAAGACTAGTTAGCATTTTCAGACAAAAATGGCCTGGTACTGTGAAAAGGAATGAACTTTCTTCTTGTAATACTCTTTAAAGTTAAGATTTGGCCCAAGTCACTAATTCTCAAGAAAATACCTCTGCTCTTTGTATCAAGATGGAACAATCACTTCAGCTTAAATACAGGACATGTTGGGTATAATAGTCATTACTTGCGAAGATCTTTTTAACAAGAACATAATTTCCTAATCGCTCCCTTGAAAGCAAACCCAGATGATAGAAGCATAGTTGAACTCCTGCCAAACACCTCAAGAACTCTAATTTCACACCCAGCCTCCTTCAGGAGTGCCAGGATAACCTCAACTATTCAGTGAAAAGGAAACCCCAAATTTAAGCCCTGTGTTTATAGTTCTTCATACTTGTACCCTTGAATACAAAATACTACCAGTTGGGATAGTACAAAAAATTAAGAGACACGAGTGCAGCCACCTAGATGTGTTTCTATTACACACCAAGGCAATATAAAACTCTGCAGGCAATATTGCCTTAGTGGCAACATCCTAATCCATCGCCCCACCCTTTTGAATTAGGCCTTGAGAGAAAAGAAGGTTGAGGGGTTTTAAAGTATAGAGTACTTAGAGGACAAAAGAACAGATTCTAATTTTTATTGGTGGTACCTCCATAGTGAAGGCATGTGTGTGATTTAATGAGTCATGCAAAGGGCTTTTGTGTTGCATCATCTTCATTCTGTAAGTGATGAAAACAAGAGCCTTCACTGGTGGTGGAGGCTTGTCTTGGGGTGATGCAATTGGAAATTGCTGCAAGTTCATAGATACGCTGCTTTTCAATATAATGCATCTCTAATACCAATAAACACTCAGAGCTAATAGAATTCCCTCAGATTGTTACAATACTGCTTTTAGAAAAGCAAACAACTGAGCAAGTTCACCCAGCAGATGTTTGCAGACCATGTTGCAGGAACTGCAAATACGGGAGACAAATTTAATTTTGTCCACATTTTCCCCATCAGTTTGTGAAACTGTCAACTAGTTATCTACTTTGAAAAAAAAAAAACCAAAAAAAAAAAAAAACAAAAAAAAACCAACAACCCAAAACAGCACACAATAAGTTGATAAAATAATTATATTGCTTCAGAGAAGTTTGGTTTGTTTTTTTTTTTTGGTAGGGTTTCTAAATAGGATGAAAGGTGGAGCTAGTCATTTAGCCACACCCATGGTGAGGTTTATAAAGGGAAGTTATCTAAGGGAAGCTCTTTTCTACCAGTCTATTACAACAGGCAGTTTCATTTAACTGGTTTTTGTCTTAAAAAAATAATACTAATCCTACCATGTCAAGGCTTCTTAAAGATTCTCGTACTGGGGATGCTCCTCTAAATGAACCTTTGAGACAGCAAGGTAAGGTAAGTCATGGAATCTGCTTTACTACCTTAATTCCTTTTTTACACCTAATATTTCTCTGTCAGAGAATGGAGTATTACTGTCATTTCAAAGGCCTATGTTTTCTCTGCCATGTGTGATTGAGGTTTTGTTTTTTATAGCTTTGTAATCCTGTATCACTAACTCAAATGGAGAAAAAACAGCCTTAAAAAAGCATCCCCAGACCTGGAGAGGTCATAAAGTAGTTATGCTTTCAAGACTGATGACTTTGAGGGCTAATTTGCACCACCTGCCCACAACACTGAGGTTAATGTGGCTGCTGTAATTGTACTGCTGTTTGTCAGTCATACCAATATTAACTTCTCAAGCATACAAATAAAAGATATGCTATGCTTTATTGCACAATTGCTGTGGCTTAGTCACGACTTTTTGATACACCCAAAAATCCTGCTATAATATTTGGTTTCTACTGTATCACAGTTTCCTTATATACACGTGCACAGGATTGCTTACGAGTTGCTCTGTTCAGCAGAGGCCTCCTGAGTGACTTTGGATTTCCCTCAGTGAGATCAGGTGCTATAAAAGTTTGTTTGCTCTTGAACACAGGTGTTCATGTCGGTACAATAATTCTGAGGAAGGTCTCTATTAGTTTACAGCATGTCTGGGTGAAATCTTTCGTAGTCTTCAATGAAGTTAAATGCAGTGTATCAAAAAGTGATCACAACAATGCAGGGTGTGTAGCATGGATGTGGCAAGAGCACTGGTCAGCATAAAAAATACCTATCTCATTAAACTGGTTACCTAACTCTGGGTTTATTGCTGGTGTGATGGTAAAGCAGAACTGTGAGGAATTGGAGAGAGGGGGATGAACCTTGAAAGTACTTTTTGGAGCTCCTTTCCGGCTTCTGGGAAAATGGAAGGAAGTGTGGATGGATTTCTTTGAAAACTTTATAAGCAACCAGATACAAGTGTCTTAACTTTCTTCTCTAATTACTTCATCTGTCCATAAATTGATCAGAGAAGAGTAATAAGTTTTCTTTTATAAGCCTTCAATATAGAAGGAGTAGAAGTCACTAATATTTTTTGTTACTAGTTGCATCCAAAACACGGGAATATTTGAGGGTCAGTAGTCTACCAGTGCTCTGAGCATGTTCTGGAGTAACTACCACAGGCTATAGAAATAACCAAAGTAATGTTTTCCACGAAACTGATGCTCTTGATGAGTTCTCTTTTTCAAGCTGTAAGCAAAACGGTGAATTAATGTATTGGCAAAAGCTGATTGATGGCCTCTTGGGCAAAATGTCATGATGCAAGTTGGAGAGACTGTCACAGCATTTTGACTTTGTGTGATTAGTAGACATAAGAAAACAAATGCGTCTTACATTTCAATAGACACATTTTCCACCTTGATAATGCTGTGGTTTTTCTTTGGAGCTTCTGCTGTCAATGATAAACTTGTAGGATGCTTGACTTGAGCAGTGTGGTCACTTCTGCTGTCTTCCGTATGTTTTTACTGATATGTGGCAAATTGTGGCTGGATTGTGGTGAGAAGGGTCTTGTTTGACAGCATAGCATCTCCTGCAAGGGTGGGCCCTTGGCTTTATCCACTACCATGCTTCCGGGAGGTTGACATGCTGCAGTTAGATTGTTCATAGGTATTTTTAAGTGCATTGCATTTATTTTAAGTACCTTGTGTTGATTAAACTGTTAAAAAATATTTGCTGATACCTCTTACTGTACTAGTACAGTAGATTGGGGAGATGGAGGAGGAGGAAAATACTGTCAGTACTGGCAGATAGTCTTAGGTCTCTACTCTTGGATACTTTTGGATGGGTTTTCTGAATCAGGGAGAAAGTTGAAGCTTTTTCAAGTGGGTAATGCAGAGTTACTTACTTTTCGACATCATTGCATAGCTTAACATGTTTGTAAATTTGGCCACTCCCCCAAGCAGGGAGTAAAGTGACTTTGAAAGTAATATTTATGGAATGCTTATCTAGCATAATTCTGACACTTGCTATTCAGCACAAATGACTCAAGTGACACTGACTGTCCTGTGGCTGATTACTTATTTTATTTGATAAATTTAGATAAATCTTCAAAAGGCTACTTTTGAGTAGCCAAACTACAAGCCTTTGGGTGCCATCTTCTTTTTCCAATTTGATTTTTGGAGCCGCTTGTGTACTAAGTGCAGGAAGACTTCTTGGCGGCGAGCTGAGTAATGAAGAGGCAGATGGCCGAAGGCAATCTCTTGTAACTTCCTTGTAACTTCTTTGAGGCAGTGTATGAAGACTGACAGTGGCATTACCTTGAAATGGTATTCTGTTAGTCCCTTCGAGCTTCAAAACTTCTGCTATCAGAACATTTAAGCAGAAAATTCAGCATATGTAGGTGGATGCTAAAATTGAGTCTGGCTCTGGATTCTCCCTCCTTAATTTGTGCACAGAGGAGGGATGTGACTGGGTTGCAAGTTCTGCTGGGTTGAGTGCAGGGGTGGTTGTGGAGGAGAGTCTGGTGTGGGTGGCTTGAGAGGGTCCGAGGGGAGCATGTGGGTGCCCAGCAGGATGGGGAGAGCAGAGTGGAAGGGGAGAGGCCCTCTCACAACAGCAGCTTCCCAGTCTGGGCCCAGCCTTTAAACCTTGCTGGCCCTGCACAGTCATCTCTTCCACTACCACCAAGAAACAGAGTTTTCTGACTCCTGGATGAAAATAGAAATGCATTTTTCTCTACATTCCTGGGTCACAACCGAAGTCTGTTTTACCTGTACTGCTGAGAAGACCCAAGCTGACCCTGCCCAGCTGGATGCCTTACTGCTTTATGGATTCCTCTGTTCAACTGTCATTTATTTAGATTGCGGGATCCTTAAATCAGAATGCTCTACAGATCTTAAAATAACTGCAGTTCCTTTAACATTATTTGATGACCTTAAATAATGTATTTTTTCTCAGGGCAGTGCTGTCAGAGGACAGAGACAGCTGACTTTTGTTGCCCTAGTTTTGTTGCAGTCAAACCAAGTTGCTGAATTTAAATAGTAAATCTTGTAGACTTGCAATTTTTCAGTTTTTGTCCACCTGACAGTCATGCATATAGGCAACAATTTCCAACACAAGGAAGAAGACTGAAATTCAACTCCTTTGTGCAAGCTGGAAGGAGAGTTGCAAAGGATGTGGTATACAATGAAAACTCTTCTTTGATAACTGAGATCTAAATAATAAACTGAGAAAGAAATATAACTGCCAGTCAGATGTCACTTGGCCTGAAACAATGTTTTTGAGGTGTGTTTGTAAAACACTTGAAGGCCACGTCAGGTAAAGGATGTGCTTAGCATCCTGTGTAGGATGATGTATTGCCTCTGCTGCAGCAAAAAATCTTTCACTGGGATGCAGAGGCTACAGGCAACGTGTGATCGTGGTAGAAAACCAGACAGAGAAATCCTACGATGGGCTTGTCAGATGACAGGGAACTTATTATGTAGCTGTGGAACAGACCAACAAGAAATGCTTGTCTGACGGATGGCAGAGACATCTCTCATTTCCCTGTGAAAGGAACACGTAGCTACTGGTACAGTTCTGTCCATTAAAACAATGTGGCACAGAGGGATTGATGATGCTTTGTTGCAGCATTCGCTGTGTGCTACTGCAACAAATTTGAAGTGCTGCCTTCTGATCTGTGACGGCAAAGGTCTTATTTCAGGTTTTATTGCTTTCAGTGATACATAATAAATCCTAAATAAAATATGCCTGTTCCACAGTAGCCTAACTGTACCCATTTAAATACACTAAGATTTAAAGATATTAAGATTGGTGGCCTCTGAGTTTCCTGCATATGTTCTGCTGTACAGTGTAGCGTTTATATGTGGTTTTTTTCTTGATGACCTGTTTAAAACTTGAAATTGCAAGTAAAGATTTGTTCAGAATTATGTCTGAGGCAAAACTGAAAGTCATTTCTGCTTTACTCATAGCCCTAATCATATGGGCTGGTCCTGGAAGGTGCTGGAGAGCCCACTCAGAAGTGATCAGTGGGACCTGGGTATCAGCCTGTGTGCTTGCAGGGTGGTGCAGCAGGGCCTGAGCTTCATGAGGGAACCACACACTCTTTTATATGAGCCTAAGTGAGGTGTTAGGGGCTTCCAACCCACAAAACTGACTTTATTAAAACATAAAAATAAATGCGAGAAGAAAAAGCACTTACCAACAGGAGAGAAATCTGGTAGGTGAGATTAAAGCTCTTTACATGGGGCATAGAAGGTATATATTATTATCCTGTGCAGGAGGGTCCTTCCCTCCTATCTTTTCTAGTTGTCTAATTTTGTGGCTTCTGAAGTTGAAGAAATTGTATGCTGTCTCCAGTTTATTTCCACTTCTTGTTGGGTTTGCCTGTTGGTTCAAGTCCCTGGCACAAGCCCAGTACTCTGCTCAGGCATCTCCCATTGTCCACTTGTGCATCATGTCGAACACGGAGGGGGTTTCACTCCCAACTCACCCCATGTAGTGCAGTCACAGCAGTTAAATAAATAGCTCTCTGTGTGTGTATAAACATAAAAACTCTTTGAGTTGGATTCTCTTGCCATGCTACAG
Organism: Eulacestoma nigropectus; assembly: GCA_013397775.1. Lineage (NCBI taxonomy): Eukaryota > Metazoa > Chordata > Aves > Passeriformes > Eulacestoma > Eulacestoma nigropectus. Next base: position 116,090 of record VZTE01002788.1, on the reverse strand, counting down.
GATGCCTTTCCGTTGGTATCAAGCACAAACAGGGCCATTTTTTCTGAGATGGCAGCTGACAAAACAGTGGCCTTATTCCAGTTTAAAAAAATGACTATGAAAGAAGCAGTAATTTGTGTTCCTGGGCTTATTGAGTTCTTAGTGTCAGAGAGCTGTTACACTGGCTTGAACATCCTGTTTTCCTGCATGGAATAGTAAGGGAAAGAACACAGCACTGCAAACAAGAAAGGCTGTAAGCGTCTCTACTGGATAAGGAAAGCAGGAGTGTTCCTAGGATTAAAAATACTGCACTTCCCAGAGTCGCATCAGGTCACCTGGTTAAAGTTGGGACAGGTTCAGTTGTATTTTTCTTTACACATCTTGTATGTCAAAATATATTATCTTGATAATTTTCATATTCTGGAAATTAAACTTCAGCATCAATTTGTCATCGGAAAGTAGTAGGAAAGCTGAACCCTGACATCTTGTCTTGGATACAGCAGTTTCTCACAACCAACGTGTCACGCTGAGGGAACACAGAACAACGCAGAAGTAAAATGATGTGCTTGTGCTCTCGACAGGCAAAAGGCATTTAGTTTGATAAGGTGCCAAACAGTGTCATCTGAGAGTGTTGTAAAGACTTCCAGCTGTCTTGCGTATGCTAACTAACTATCTGGGTGATTTGGAATTTATCCCTGTGAGTATTTCACCAGAAGTGACCTTGCCTGATCTGGTGAATTCAAGATTAAGCACAGCTTGTTGCATTCTCCTGGTAATATTTTTGACCAAGGCTGCATTTCTCTGCCCGCTGCTGAAGAAAGGATTGTGTTTTCACAGCCAGGCTCTCCTCTCAGCTCCCTCCCTGCTTGCTGCAGGAGCTGCTGCCCTGCTCTGTTGACTCATGTGGAAGGTGTGGCATGTTTTGACCAGGAATGGAAGGGCGTAAGAGAGTTGCAGCAGAGTGCAGCAGACTCTGAGATAGGCCCTGCAGGGAAATCAATCTTATGGGAAAGTGTAGGTTGAATCTTGGATTTTTGCTATGTGAGTTAATAAGCAATCTGACTACCAAAAAGGGAGAGAAATTGGACTTATACCACCAGTATACATAAAGTTGCTCACTGGCTTGGGAGCTTTCAGCTGATGCTGGATGCTCCAGATGCAGACACTATGCAGCTGCTCATTTGTTCCACAAGTTACTACCTTGATTCACCTTGGGCATGTTCAGTTCAGTAATGTCTTGTTATGGAGACTTTCAATAGCTGACTAATCTTGATGAAAACAGAAAGGCTTTGTTAAATGTATTCATGCCTGGGAAATAAGGACTGTGTTTTTATCCGTTTTATTTAGAGCCCCAAAATGCATGTTCAGCTTTTGTACATGTATTTTATATCTAGCACTGTTTACTAAAGCAGTCATGCCTGAAAATATCTGATAGTTGCCTTCTCAGGAGCCTTTGATGCAAAGAGTGTGAGTTTATGCAAGACAGGAGACATGCCAATTGTTCTTTCAGGCTCAGCTGAAGGACACTCTGGTCCTTCCAAAGAAAAACAGCTACTGGGAGGCTGCTGCTACAGCAAGTGGCACAGTTTGAAGAGAGCTTATCTACACCATTAACAGGGGCTGGGTTCTCGAGGGCAGATTGCATGTGCCTGAGAAGAAACAGTAAGACTTGCTATTCTGCACAGAATCTGCTGTACTGACAGGTTTATGAAAGAATGATACAAACAAAACCAAACCCTCCCAAACACCAAACCTGCCAGTTTTGCTAATCTAAGATAAAAGGCTTTGTCTTCTAAATGTGAAAAATTGGCTCTTGTGTAAGTCTATAAGGGAAATAGTGTGCATGTAAATGACAAATCAATCCAAAGTAGCTGTTTCTCCAGTTAAGTGATGACTTTTCTTGATTGGTTTGGCCAGCAAACAAAAAACATAAGTGTCTGGGAAAGGCAGTGAGAGAAGTGTCTACACTTAAATTGTGTATACTATTGAAATTAGTTTAGTGCTCTTCCAAATAAGTGCTTACACAGTGTGCTGAAGGAAAAGCTTTGCAGAGCAGAATGTTGTGGAAGTTTAAATTCAACCTGATACTGCAAAACAACTTGAAAACTTTTAGCTTTTTTTCTCGTAAGTGATGCACATGTTCGTGTTAGTGGGCTGGTCCACTGTGTTCTGTGGCTCTTGCCTGCCGAACAACATAAAGAAATGATAATTCATGTGAGCTTTGTACTGCAGCTTCTTGGAGGAAATATTGCAGCTCATTGATGCTGCCCAAAAATTTCCGATACAGTAGAATTCAAATGCAGGCTATCCTTTCAGAATAAAGCAACATTAACTTGAGGGGTTGGAGCATAGCAACCTATCTTTTGAACCCCCTCCCATATGACTTGCTTTGCTGTGTACTATCATGGAATACTTAAATAAGGCATCAAGCTGTCACTCTTATCTCACAGACTGGAATATTTTTCCTTCAACTTGAAGTTCACAAGCTGTGATCAGGTAGCAATGCTATTGTAAGTGAAGGAGTAAAAGGTATTTATGCAGTTTTCATATACAGTCCTGCCCTGAAGAACCCTTCCACGGCTTTTTTTAGTTTCCCTTAATGGAGAAATTTCCAGCTCTACATACACTCAAGATACCAAAAAAGCTCAGTTGGTTCTGTGCTCTCTTTGTCAAATATACAGTTTTAGCTTTAATTACTTGTGTGGGATCATGACCATGATGCAAGTGTCCTCAAGCTTCAGTGTATTTTAGCTTTCCCATTTTGCAGGCAGGAGGCCCCCACTTTCTGACAGACCTTTTGACAGTGCAGGTTTCTGATCCTTACTGAGAATATAGGTAGCTGTTCTATTTGTCAGTGAAGTTCTGCTTCTCTTAGTGATGGGGAACTGCACCTGGGTAGGGTAAGCAAATCAGCACTCACTGCTTTGAAACAGGAATAAATAGCAAGTTGTATTTCTCTGTCTACTTCCCCAGGAGATCCAATCCTATCAAATCCCCAGATTTTGTCACCTGTGCCAAGCACAGCAATTGCCTCCTGCTTTCAGTCAAAATATGTGTGGAAAGGTGTGAAGTATTGGTGGGCTGTTCCTCCACCTTGTAGATGAGGAGGGCTGAAGGACTGACTCAAAACGTGAGATACTAAAGGGGATCTGCCCCTCTGCAGCTTGGAGAAGGCTTAAAACATGCTTCTTCAGAGTTTTGTGATCACCAGGTTGTGACTATATCACTGGGACCCCCTGCCCACCTTTCTCCACTGATTAAGTAGTGTAAAAGATTAACATGGTCCTTTCAGCAGAGATGGGAACCCAGGCATGATTGTCACACTGTGGATCTATGGAAAAGTGACTCTTGCATTCCACCTAGGAAAACTGGATGGTTGGGATTGATTAGATGAAAAAGAGAGACTTCTTTGGTTTTTGGGAGCACCTGTGATGATCTGTGCAGGTCAAATGAGGTGATGCTACACCCTTCAATGTCCCATCAGCCATCACGCGAGCACCTTATCTAATCAGAAGTCCACAGGACATTTCTACAAATTATAGCCTTAAAACCTTCATAGGTTTGTACACACATAATTGACTGCAGGTAATCCATTCTGCTCACACAAGACAGGAATCCAAGAACTCTTACCTCCTTCACCAGTGCTGTAAAGAGAAAAACTTTTGAGTTTAGATTTATATATTAAATATTATTTATGATAAATATATTTATATAGTATATATTTAGATTTCTAAGAACTGAAATACAAAACAAGTTACAAGACTTGAAATGCTTTAACTATTGCCACAGATACCGGAATCTATCTTTACATCTTTAAGTTAGTCCCCTTTTTCTGTTCAGCAATTTAAGGCAGAGAAAGACATGCCAGAACTGTTAAAAGGGCTGAGATGGCCATTCATGCCCTAACTAGGGCTCTCTTTCCTGGGTAAGGCAAGCAGGCAACAAGCAGCCTGCAGTGATGCTACTTCTACATGGAATCACTGGATGATACTGGTTGAAAGAGATAATCTTGTCCCTTCCTGTTCAAAGCTATCTTGAACAGATCAAGTTGCTCAGGAAATTTTTGAGTTCTGAATATCTCAAACATTCAGATTTTCCAGCCTCACTGGACCCAATGTTCAACCACTCTCATGATGAAAACACTTTTCCTAACACGTAATCAGGATTTTCCCTGTTGAAGCTTGCCTGTTGCCTCTTGCTATGTCTGTGTGCCTTTGAGAAGATCCTGGCTTCATCTTCTCTACACTGTCCCCTTAAGTAGCTGAGGGCTGCAGTCATACATCCCCTGCACACCTTAAACCTTCTCATCTTCAGGCTGGACAAACTCAGCCTCTCCTGCATCACACACTCCATCTCCTTACCTATCTTGGTAGGGTAGACTGGGCTCCAGCGTGTCTCTCACTGGTTTGTGGCTCCCCAGTACACAAGTACTGCACTTTCGCAAGCCCTGAGTACAGTAATTACTGCTCTGGATCTAGCCCGGTGTGGGGTTGCCCTCCTTTTCTGCAAGGACATTCTGCTGAGCCTTTTTCAACTTGTTGTCCACCAAGACCCCCAGGTATTTTTTTTTCTCTGAAGTTTGTCTCCAGCTAGTTGGCGCCCAGCAAGGTCATTCCTTCCCTGTGGCAAGAATTTGCATACTTGCTTTCCAGACATGTTGTCCTCACCTCTTTCCTGGTCTGAAATAGGCATAGGTAGTGAATCTTGCACTGTTTTGGAGAGCTTTTTTACTTTTTAAAGGAAGTTACTGCATTCTGTAACTTAGCAAAGACCACCAGTTGGTAAGTTTAGACAATTTGTAGGCAAAGTGCTCATACTAAAGCACTAGATTAAAACAGAGGGGTGGTAGGAGCATTTATTCCCCTCTGTCTAGCCACCTAAATGATTTTTGCTGAATGTTCTCTGATGTGCTAAATTTTCTTCATTCACTGTAAAGAGAGATCTGGAAAACTAATCCCACAATAGTGGGATTCAGCCCATTTAATCTCAGGCACCCAAATTGAGCTACCCGCATTTTTCTCAGGCATGTCTGGAAGTGTAAGGCTTAGAGTGAAGAGTGCCACTTTCATTTAAGTTACTTTTTGAGTTAAAGCATCTGTCTTTTAGACCAACTTGCTCTTCTAAATGTTTTCCTGGTCCTGAAGCAATTTTATATCCCTGAAGCAATTTTGAGAGTCCCCCAGACGCTGCATAACACTCCTATGGAAGTTATCTTTGGGCACTTCCTACTGTGCTTGTTCAGCAGGCTTGTTTTCAAAGAATGCCAGCTTGGGTAATTCAGCATATTATTATGCCATCAGGATTTCTCATGTTAACCTCAGGATTTGCTGTTTTAAAAGAACTTCCGAAAATGGCTCAGGTCAGAATACAAAGGAGTTTTTTGGATTTTTTTAACTCTTGAAAGTGTATTTTAATGTGTTTCCCTTGAACCTTCTTTTTAATTTTAAGATGATGATTAGTCTATAAGATTCAGCTCAAAAATGAAGCCTAAAACTGAATGTAGAAAGTGATACATCTGGAGACTGGTGGTGAGTTGACCTGGACCAGAGCAGTTGCTGCTAGCTGTCTTCCACGTGTCTCTTGCTCCCTCCATATTGAACTGGGGAAAGCTGATGTGTGTTCTGCCTTAGGTCTGTGTCCCCCCTAGTCTTTAGACCATATCTGAGGAGTCTGTGTCTGCTTTTAAAGCTTGATATTGCATCCCACTCAGTGGAGTTGTTCCCTATGTCTGTTTCTGGCCAGCAATACCAGCCAGTGAGAGATCCTGTCCTCCCATTTGTGACAACCCAAGTGTTGATGGGGCCTTGCTGTGTACTGTAAAAACCGGGAACTGTCCCAGATTTACTTTTCTAAATCTGAAAAAGAAAAAAAAAAAAGGGGTGACTTTGCAATTAGATCCCTTTTTGCTTCTGCTTCAGCGTGGATGGGATTCAGAGTTCTAGCAAAACTGCAAGGCAGCCCAGAGAAATAAATAAGGAGCAAATAGTTAGGGCTGGAATGCCTTAAGGCAATTATTATTGCCAAATTCTTCATAATGGGAAACCTTAGTCAGTGCTGGCTTTTCTTGCCTCACTATAAAACATGCATCATCACAGCATAACTTTGTTTATAAGGAAGTATTAAAAAGAAATGTTAAATGATTGTAGCACATGAAACTAAGCAGAAACCTGATCAACTCTAGTTATTTTTAAACCAAGTGCTTTCTGTAAGATGATATAATGCCTACCAGAAAAAAACCCCAAAATGTAATACATGAGTACATACAGAAGTGCATCAATAGCAAACTGCAGTCCAGTGTGCAAACTGCAGATATGCACCAAACAAAACTGGTGTGTTGGATGTAGAAGTCAACAGACACAGGCACTGGCAGTGGCAAGTGGGACAGACTTTTAGTGGTGTGATAGAAATTTAAATGCAGACATCAATGACTCTGAACTAAATTTTAAAGAAAAGGATGCCTCAAATAATTGAAGGAAGATTGTTTTTTCCAAACGGAGCAAAGAGAAACTTTTTTTTGGATATAAGTGAGATGTGGGAGCCTGCTGCTAAATACAAAGAATGATAAATACAGTCTCATCTGGTCACCCTATTAGGTCTGCCACCTACTGCTCGATATACTGGTTTGGCATTGCTTGTCATGCAAAAAAAAAAGGGTTTGCCAAATCTGTCACACTAGCTAAGTAAAATCTCACAAACTGAGCTCTGTTACACCCTTTCCAAGTTGGAAGATAATTACTGCATCTCAGAGTTACTGGGCAGGAAGGCAGTGAAGGTATTTATTAATAGGAGGAGAACAGGTAGGCTGCTGCAAAAATGTAGGTGTCACACTGCAGGTGGCTAGGGCTTTGAACCCAGCAGTGTCTGCAAGTCACTTGGATCATGGAAATTCCCCTTTACAAGAAGTTGAGAGAGGACAGGAGAGGACAGCAGAAATGACACAAACTGGTTTACTGCTCCACAGGGAGAAAAATCTAAAGGCTTCTCAAACTGACTAGAAGTCTTCCTGAGAAAGGATGCATGTTCTTTCCTACAAAGTTGCTAAGTAGGACATGCTTGGATTTACTTTATATGTAAATGACAAAAAAAAGTTTGTTTGCTTTGTAAATGAGAGGAAGGGAAGAGAGTCTTATAAGAAATCTCTAAGACCTTTTTTGTGCCAGTAGATGACTTGAAATCAGAGCACTGGAGAGAAGCAGAACCGCTGGGACAAATCCGTGTTTGGAATGGGAAGAGCAAAAGAGGTGGGAAGCGCACGGTATCAGCATCTCACATCTTCTGGGACTGCCTTCCTTGTGAAGCACTCTGGGTCAGACTAGGTTTCTCGCAGTTTTGGAGCTGGAGATAGTATTAAACTCAGCTCTGTTTCTTGACTGCTTTGCTTTGGGTCTTTGCCTCTGTGCCTTCCCTGTAGTGCCGCAGAGCCGAGTCCTGAGTAGACGCAGAGGAATTACTCAGGAACAGTGAGACAGCATAGGGCTGGGCTCTTAGTTACCAGCAAGTTGAGAAATCTGCCAAACTGTGAAGTAGATGGGGGTTTTTGTTTTGGTTTTTGTGATTCATGCACAGCTCATAAAAACAGTCGTTCTTTCCTATGACACTGGAAGCCTTAAAATTAATGTTTCTGTTCATCTTTTCAGCAGGAAAGCATATGTAAATAGTGATATACATGGTTTTCTGATTTACACAGTTTGTCCATTTCTGTAATTTGTCAAGCTATTCTCCACTCAGTAAATGCCTGGATAGCAGCCACATGGGGTTGCTTGCATTCTTTCAGTTGCTAAAAATAAGTTGGTTTTGAAGTTTTTTTCTGTAACTGCTGAGGATATTTGAGGCAATAATCAGTGACTGTCAGCCTATATTACAAATTGTTTTCATGCAACATTGCATTTGCAGTCTTTGGCAGGGGGAGGAAAACAGATCTGTGCAGTATGGAAGAAAGCATCTAGTGCACAGAGAGACAGTAGCAGAAGACAGGGCTCAGTGCCCACAGGGGAAACACAGTCTCTGGAGACAAAGTTTCAAACTAGAAGGCATTTGATTTAAATCACTTTAATTATATTCTGTCCTAACTTTTCTTCCTTAGTCCTTCAAACTAACAACTATGAGTACTACTTTTCATATTACGATTGGAGGATGTGCTTCTAGGTGCTGTTGTTCCTTGTTTACTGCAGATTCTCTGCTGTACTTTCTTCTTCCATTTATTTGCTTTGCTTTCTACTTGCGTTCTCATATCCCTCTTGCCCAGTTCTTGTTTTGTTTGGGGCGGTTTTTGGTTTTGATTTGGGTTTTTTTTTTTTGGTCAATATTCATTCAAATTAAATTTAATGCTTTACAGCATTTCAAGGGCTATTATTATAGAAGCCCCTTCTGTGTCAGTTTTTGTCAGTAGGTTCAGCATTGTGGATACAGGAATAGCTGTTGTGCACAGGGAGGAAAAGTATATGCTGAGAGGGAGCAAGTGAAAGCCTCCTGAGACTAGGTAAGCCCTGGAGAGCAGCTGTCCTGCTGAATCCACTGGACACCCCGAGATTCCATAAACTCTGAACAGTAAAAGTTTGCCAAAACTGCCCAAGGCCTCCACTAGCACTCATCAGTATCAATCAGGACATGTAACCCAGCAGCATCTGAAAAAGCGGCACGTGTAGGCTACAGAGCCATGTGCACAGCTGGTGAAACAAGGGAAGGGACCCCTGAGGGACCCTCTGGAAGCCAGTGGCCCTCTTGTCCAACCCCCCTACCTGGGTATCACTTCCCGACTGTAGCTGTACTGGGATGACACAAGGGGTTGTGGGAGGGGGAGAACTGAATGCACCATGTGAACAGTCATTGGCTACTAATAAAAGCTACTCAATCCTATTAATAACAGCTAAACTCAAAAGCATTTTATGATAAACACTGGTCTGTTTCCCCCCAGTGTAATTAGCTCATCAGGGAAAGGGATAGTCTAATATAGGGAACTTGCAGCTATGTGTAACTTTATACATAGCTGCATATTTTTGCATTGCAACAACATAGAACAAATCATAAGTTTCTGCCCGGAAAAAAAAATAAAAAAGCATAATCATTTTTATCTGTTTTATTGCATAGGATTTTCTGAAACAACTCTTTAAATGGCTCTTTTTTTTGTTTTTCTGTATCTTAAGGTCTTTTCTATTTTCCTGATCCCCTGCATCTTCATCCTCTTGTATTTTACTTCTTTTTTCCTGTGTTTTCCAATGTGGAAGAAGGAATTTCTTTAGGTATCTTGGTAGGTGACTTCTTAGGAGGTGGGAACCTATTTTAAAATCAGTTCAGCCTGTGTGTGTTGGGGAGTTTTGAGGAATTGAATTGTGCTTGCTGGCTTATGCAGAGTGGTGATGCGATGCCAGTGTCTGCAGCTGAGAGCTGTGCGTGGCCTGCCATGAAGTAGAAGGACGTGGCATCCTTTTCTCCTTGTCTTCATTGCACATCTTCATACCTCCACCCTTTCAAAGGAGACTCCAGCTCTCCATCCTTACCTTCCTCACACCCACTAACTAGGACCTCGACTGCATTCCTTTGTCCACCTAAATTAAATTCCACCCTAATGATCCGGTGTTTCCTACCACTCCCTTGCCTGGGTGCTGCTGTGACATCTCAAGCCAGAAGGACGGGTTGAGGTGTTGGCATTGCTTAGGGAGCAGGTGGAGACCTGGCAGTGCTGCTGCACACAGCAGCAAGTGCCAATTATCTCACCTGGCCACAGCGATTGCACTGCTCCCTGCAGCTCAGGTAAGTACCTGTTCGCAGGCAAAAAGGCAGGAGCTGTTGCTGAGATGTACCTCTTTGGCTTGAACTGTGCAAGCATCAGCAGAATCAGCTTCCAAGCTTTAGGAACCTCTGCTATGAGGATTTTTTTATTTGAGACTATATGAATGAAGTTCAGTGTGGTGGTGTCACTCAAACCCCTCTCAAACTGAGGTCCACATACAGAAGACAATGAAGTAGTTACCTCTGTCTTCAATATGTCATAAATACCACACTCTTCTGAAAGTATAGCATGGAAAACATTCCATGAGTAAATTAAGTGTCATATTTCCAACGGAATTACTATGTCTCTCCACTGCTGCAGCCTGTTAGAAGTTCTGGTCAACGCCTTCTGGTGAGAGATGTCTTCTTCTAACCATTGTCTCAGCTTGTAAGGATGGGACACTTGTTGGAGTAGTGCTGTCAGATCTCAGCTTAAGTTCAGAGGGGCACTGCTTGAGCAAAAGCCAACATACCCCGATGGATTTGCTGTTCCTTTGCCAATAGGATGCCTGAGGTTTGTCAGCTGTGCTGGAATCACTTTCCACATTAAACAAATGGAGGAAAAAGAGTACATTGAAAAGCAAAGCTTAAGAGGCTTGGAGAGATTCAAAGAAATGAAACAATAACATGTTTAATAGCTAATTCCCATTCTGGTTTGGCTTCAAGGTAGCTTCAGCCGTCCAGTTTGCTAGCAGCCTTCCTAAATTCTCTGCCAGGATGAGTCACAGCTTCTGGAGCTGGGATCCAGTCCTTTAGACAAGCCATCTTTAAAGGTCTGTTTACCTTTTCCAGATGATAGTGAATTATAGTGAGAATTGCTTTATGTTTTCCTCCTCTTGAAACAGAGTTTTTGGTGAATATAAATTCACCTGTGGGAGCTTCTTGCATCCCTCGGTCCCTGATGCAGTCCGAGTACCCCCGGGATCCTATTTGGTGTAGTTTTGTGCTGTTACACAGAGATAGATGTCTTTGGAATACTCCTCCCTGCTGGGCTGTCTCAACTAGCTGACTAGGAATGCAAAACAAGCAATAACCAGAGCCCTGGTCTGACTGTAAACCATTATTTACCTGCTAGGAATGATATTTCCTGCTGACTGAGGAGTTGAATTAAGAAACTTAGCAATGTAACCATAGTATGTAATTCAGGGCACAAACTGAAACCCATATATGGTTGCTCCATCTTATGTTTCTGTAGTCTGTAATGTACCACTTGAGAGAATGGATGTAAGGACAAATTTAGCATTCATAGGCAATTCCATGTAGGAACACAGAAGGGAATGGGCCTTAATGTGGCTGCTACAAGGGGGCAGCACCATGATTTCATTGTCAAGTGAGACACTTCAGAGGACTGCCAGCGTTTTTGTGCTCTATTGGCAAAAACACAGACTTTCCTGGATAACAGTTGCTGTGCTTCTCAATGGCAGATTTTTTTTTCCCTCTGAAAAGCTGTTCAGGCAAGTGCAGCAAGGCTCCAGTTGCATGACACAACAGTCATAACTGATTGCCTGTGCTCGGAAGAAGCCTGGTTGGGCAAAGAAAGACCAGTGTGCCTGGAAATCATGAATAAACTCTAAACACAGCACTGCATAAGGGAGCTCATAGACCTGCTACTATATCGAGGGGCATCTGATTGTTGTGCAGATGTGTTAGACACTGAGCCATTGTGAACACAGCTGAATTGGGGCATTGTAATGAAGGATTTCTACTCATTTCAATTTTCAGCATACGACTATTGCATCACTGCTCAACCAATGCAGACAAAGACCATCCAGTGAATCTTTTTTTTTCCCCCCCCGTCCTATTTGGTAGTTGAACTAAAGGTTTCATATTTTCTTTTCAGTGCCAAATTGCTGCAAGGAACAATTCAAGCCGGCAACCAGGGAAAGTGTTTGGATGCTCAAAGTAAGTATGTTTGTGCATTTGTGGTTTTTTACCCAAGAACTTGTGTTTGATGTCTGTAAGGCAGTAGCTAGTTAAGTCTGGTATCAATAACAAGTGATATTCCTTTCCATCATCTTTGACTATGCAACAGTCATGAAACAAAACTGATGAAAGCTAAACAAGAGGCCACAGACATCTTATAATAAATAATTTTATAATAAATATAAAAAGTAATTTGGGTTTTTTTTTTTGACTGGAGGAAGAAGGGAATGGTGGCAGAAAGGAATTAAAAAAAACTAGAGGTGGACAAAGAATCTGATGTCTCCCTTCTGCCTGGGAGATTTGAGAAATTATATCCTTCCTTGCTTTTGTTTTGTTAAATGTTAGCTTTTCTGCACTTTATTAGTGCTGCCATCATAATGTTAAGTGGAAAAAGAGCAAATTACATGAAGCACATGTACGGAGTTAGTAATTAATGCCACATAGAATTTGTAACGTGCCGTCCCTTTTTAAATCCCCAAATGTGGGAGTTTAACTTCAACCATACAGCCTCCGGCTTGGCATCTGTGAAATCTGCTCAGGAAGTCACCTGGGGAAAGTGGAAGGACCAGTGGTATCAGACAGGAGGCCCACAAGGTGGCAATGTTTAGAAAGCCTTCAGAAGGGATGCTCCCTGAACAGATCCCTGCTTCCTGCGGTTGCCATCACTTGCTGCCCTTGTACCATTGCTGCTGCATCTGTGTTGTTAAACAAGAAGTGCCAAAATGGAGTGCAGGATACCTGGTGCTAAACCTCTTGTTTGAACGGGGTCACCATTGGCAATGCTCACCATTCGGTGCTGGATACCATTCCTGCCTTTTCCCTTGGAAGGAACGTGCTGCAGCATTAGTGGTTTGCAATAGCGTGGAGATTCTTTATTCATAGCTAGTAATAAACACGTGCATGGCACTGAAATGATGCTCAGCTTGTATAATGAAGAACTTTCATTTTCAAAACACACTGCTGCATTTTAGCTAATGCTTGCAAAGCTGTTACAGTGTGTAAATAAATGCTAACTTTGGATGTAGGAGGCGGCTCAGTTTGCAGTGATACTTTGTGCTTCACAGCTAAAAGTGAAAAGACTTGCTTTCCTGTGAAACTAGGGGGTTGCTCCAGGTTACGTAATGCCCTGCAAAAAAAAAAAAAAAAAAAAAAAAAAAAAAA
>VZTE01002788.1:90261-103251 GCA_013397775.1 Eulacestoma nigropectus | reverse complement strand
AAAAAAAAAACCAAAAAAAACTTAAATATGTTTGCAGAAAGATTTCTCTAGATACCTGATAGACATGAGAAATTGTTCAGGATAAGTTCTATGGTAAATACAAGAATTGCCACCAGCAATTGTTCACCAGCACAGACGTAGGTAAGTAGGAGACGGACAGTTAAACAAGGAGCCACATAGTCCAGATTCATCAGATTGCAAGAGTAACTTCGACAGCAATTAGCAGACATGTGAGGCTCAAGTGTATTTGATGGTCCTCAGGACAATCAGCCTATAATTTAGTCAGAAGTGGCTCGTATGCCTCAAGGATGAAGCAATAAATCTAGACTACAGGAGGCATCTCAGAGCAAGAACTAGGAAAATGTGATGTCCTCCCCTGTGGATGCAACCCTTCCCGGGAAGGTGTTGCAGATGGAAGTGCAGCGGGACAATGCCCTGTGCTGAGCCACGGAGGCTTCCATCTGTTGCTTTCTGCTCTGGCATGGAGTAGATGCTGCTGCTTGAAGTCAAGCTTCGTCACTGTGGTTATGCTGGCATTGTCACAAGCACTTGGAAACAACAGGAAATCTAAATAAAACTGTAAGCATGGAGATAGTGCACAACCACCAAGTGGACATTTATAAACGCAGACGGCGTCCTACCTGTCTAACAGAAACTTATCTGACGTGTGCAGATTTCCTGCAATGTGTAACACTTTCTGTGAAGCAACAGACAGTTTTCCAGTGTATTCCCAATGGATTGCTGCTCACTATTTAGCCTTTCCTTTTCAAATCCTTTAGTCCTTATGGCCTATTATATATCCAAATGAAGATCTAGTTATCAGCCTTCTAATACCAGAGATTCGTTACATTGCTAGAGAATTAGCTGAGCTATTACAATTCCAAATCCATGTAACGTGCTATTATATACCAGTCTTTGCTCAGGAAACCTTCTGGTCAGGTTTCCGTGGCTTTGAGCCTGACAAATGGGTGTATTTTTTCATGGAGTTAAGTTATATGGACAACAACATGAGGGATGGAAATTGGAACATTCAAGAAATTTTACAGTTGTTGTATTCGGTGCTCTCATGTGCGACATGCAGATAAGGGGCCTTTTGGCAATAGCAATTCCTTGATGCATTATCACCAAAGCAATTACAATACATCCTAACATTAGAAAGCAAGGCTGGTTTCCACCAGAACATTAGCTCGGGAATTACTTGTTAGATTTCAGTTATTTTGAGATAGGAGAAGAGAAAGAAAATACATTAAAAGTGTGTGCATATATATATATATATATATACGCATGTCTATAAAGTGTGTTTGTATGATGAACTACTAATTCATGAAGTGTTCAGGGAGATCTGAACAAAGGCCTGTATGAGCTTTTTTCTTCCCTGCAGTCATAAATATTCTCTGGCCATTCATGATAAAGGTGCATGTACTTACCCAAACCAGGCAGACTAAAGAATTGCTTCCTCTCACTTCTTTCTCCTTACCTCCCAGCACCAGCACTGGTGCAGAATAAACTCTATTTCTAGATGAGGGCACTTTGTTTCCTGCTCAGTTCCCTGCTACTTGTTTCCTCCAACTGGTTCCCACAGTGTCCACCAAAGAAGACCTGACTTTCCTAAGGGATGCCTTGCAACTTCGATCGAAAGGCTGAAGAAGTGGGAAATAGGTGAACATCTGGGCTGAGCAGAGTGCTTTTAAAGCATGGTCATTCTGTGGAAACATCATAAAGTCCCCCAAAATGCAGTGGAGGACATCTGTTTAGGATTCAATCCTGCATAGGACACAGATGCTTTATAGCTGGTTTAGATCCAACATGAGAAAACCAGAGCCCTAAAGCCTGAACCTGAGGGAGCAAAGTTAACCAAATGGAATGTTTGTTTATGGCTGTGCACTCACTAGCCCTGTTCCCTTCTTAACTTAGGAATTGGGTAGCTTGGATAGCCTTTTATGGTACTGTCTGAAAATATTCTGAACTTTTGGGTGATATTTATTTTTCCAGTACCCAATACCAAAAATTATCCCACAGGAGCTCAGCAAAGCAGCTGATGATTCATCAGGAACATAACTTTGCTTTTCAAAAAGATAACGTGTGGTTTTGTTCAGAGTTAATGAGATCCTTTCCAACAGAAGCTGTCAACAGCACTGACATACATTTACAGTTACAAAAACACATAGCCTTGTGGTTGGGGTTTTTATTAAGTAGAAACCTAATTTTCTACTCTGAGGAAAAGGCGTTGTTTTCTTGCCACTAGTACCTTTTGTACTCAAAGTATTAGAAGCCTTTTTAAAAAACTATTATTTTATACACAATGTGGCTGTTTAGAGGTTACAAAATGGTGCCACTTAATGCCAGGACTGCTGAAGACATGATAATATAAAATAATATATATACAAAAAGATACCCTTGTTTCTAATCATCTTTTATTGCCTTCTGCCTATCAATGGTGCTTCATTTAGAAGCTGGAGCATGTTCATTAAAGGATGATTCAAGTAATGATCTGAGTTTTGCTCCAGCAGAAAAAGAAACCATAAAATTTAGAACCTCAAAAAATATTAATCCTTTTCAGATATATCAAGTATTTATAGTGCATGTAGATGAGAGCATCTAATGACTGTAATTTTTCAAAGCACTTTCTAGATTTTATAAATACAATCTTGCATGTGCCCCTGTCCTGTGGTGTGGTAGGCACTGGGGAGCTTTCCTGGCCTCTCTTGCCATGCTGCTGCTAGAGCCTGCATCTGCACAGCAGGCATTGGGATACTGAGCTGTGGTGCTCAGGGCCTCCAGCAGCAGAGTAAAATCCAGAGGTGGACAGGCTCCAAGTATCAGCATTTTTTAATACTTCTCTGCAATCACTGGAGCTGGAAACTTTGATTTTCATTAGCTGACTGCTTGGATTCTTATACAGTCCAGTTGCTCCATGATCTGCAGCTTGCAGAAAGACACCCTGTATACTGAGTCAGAGTAAAGTGGGAGTCACTGGCAATGCACAGTACACTAATGAGGTCAGGTGGAAGCAACATGTAAGTTGTTCTTACAGTAAAATTGCTCCTTATAATAATGGCTTCTTCAACCTTCTTAGAGATTTGTTTAGCACTAGGTCAAGTATGAGAAGGCCACTGTTGTGGACAATGCTGTTGTGTTACAGTACAAGGTGGCAAAATTAGAGGTTTTCAGGCCTTGGGACCTAGTAATTTGTTGCACTCAAATCCAAATGTTGTAATCATTTGTAGCATCTTGCATGTCTGCTCCTACCTGAGCCTGGAGCAGGCACAGGAACAGGCATTCGGTGGGAGGTGCAAAGGGGCACAGGGGCAAAGTCAAGGGCAGCTGGCTTGAGCCTTAAAAGCCCCAGCTGGAGATCTGCCACCAAAGTGTGCACAGCTGCCATCTGTGTTAAAAATCCTCTCTGAGTGATAAGACAGGCCAGGTACATGTCATGGGTCCCATTTAGTGTGGGGAACACCAGGTTTAAGTCCCCATCAGTACCCATCCCTCATAGAAGGAAGCTGGCAATGCCCCCATATTCAGGTTTATGCGGCAGCTTCCATTAGAGCTTCATCCTCTTATAAAAGGTCTGGATTTGGCACACCACTAATGACCTGAGTGGGATGTGTGGGATAAATGCCTTCTGAACAGCACTACAGGAAACTACCCTTACATCATGTTGTAGGTTTTTCAACAAATAACTAATTCTTGTCTTGTGTCTGTATAAAAGAACAATATTGACTGTGCTCAAGTATTTTCAGACTTGATCTGATTTCATAGCTAGGATCATTTTTTGTGTAATGTAAGAGGCTTCACATAATCACTCTTTTAAATCTACAGCTTATGTTTGACAAGTGGGTCATTGGTTAATGGAAGCAAGTAAATCCAGCTGTTTATCTTTTCAGCAAGATCATGCACTTTCTGTATGCTCTTGTCTGCTCAGAATGGAGACGTGTACATTTTTAATGGCCCTCTCTCTATTTTGGAGTGGGGGCGTGAGCTTTATATTATATTTCATTTCTTCCCTACATTCAAATAAAGTCACAGTATTACTTCTGCTGGTATCCCACCTGATCCACAAATTTGTGGCAGCAGTTGTGGTACTATTAATTTAATTACTAGGTGTGATTTTTTTTTTTAGAAGTTGTTAATTTGACTTCATGAGGAAAATTTACTGTTGTATGTTGCTTAAGTTTTCTTGCTACTTTATTTCTCCTACCCAAGCCCCCAGTATTTATGTGTGTTGCTCTCAACAGATGCACCTTCCACTAAAGCAGACCAGCAGTAGCTTTCTCCCAGCTAGCTTTAACTCTTAACATTTTTTGGGTATTTTGAAATTTCAGGGTTTCAGAAATTACCATGTACGCCTTCTGTAGGGTCCTGGCATCTAAATAAAGCACTTGCAGCACTAGGTTAATAAAGTGCTCAAAGTATTAATGGAAACTTAGTCTAATAGGTCAAGCTCCAAAAGTCCTCTTAGGGAATGTCTGTCAGCAACATAATTTTTGTGACACAGTTTTCAAGTATTCTAATTTTTTTTCAATTCAGACTACTAATAAAAGTGTAACATGATTAAAGCTGTCTATGAAAATTATTTTACCTCTTCATTTGAAAGCTATTTTATTAATAAAGACTTAGCATAAACACTAAGATGATAATGAGCATTGACTTGCCAGGGGAAAGAGTCTGTTTTCCATCAATAAGTGAGAAAACTAAAACTTTCAGATTAGTAAGGGTATTTGTGTTAAGCAGCAATTAAATTATACTCACAGAACACTTTCTTGCTCCCAAATGCTCTAGTACTTGCAAATAGAAACTTTTACTTTACAAGTGTGTTAGCGGTCTAAATTCTTAACAGCAAGTTAAAAAGCGTGTGTGTAAGAAATTCTCAGAAAGCAAAGAGCAGAATTCCTCAGATGCTTGCATTTGGCCAGGAAGGAGCCTGAAATAGCTGAAAGCAAGTCTATTGGTCTAAGAGAAGACAAACTTCTGTTTAAGAAAGTTGTGTGTAATACATGTATTTGCTCTAGCCCAAAGAGGAGGCACTCCCTGATTTCTCTGAGCTAGAGATCACAAGCAAATCCTTGGCAACCTAGTTTTTCAGAGGCACTGAGGTGCCCCAGGGATTTCAGCTCTTTGGTGTGTTAATGGCAGCAATGTGTCACAGGAGGTGTGTGAATCCTGGCTGTGATGCAGCCTTTAAATACAGGTGTCACTTCTTGGGGTGGCTGCGTGTGAAGGTGCATGCAGCTCAGCCAGCAAGTACTGCAGCCCATTCTCTTGGCCGGGATGAAATGAAGCGTAATTAGCTAATGACAGTATGTTAGCTGGACAATAAGTATGCTGGGGACTTGTCTGAGGGAAGGAAACCAATTTGACCCAGGTTCTCTGCAGGTGGCTGAGGAAGGAAAGTGGAAATTGCCCAAGCCTACAAAGGATTATGCCTGACAAAGGAAGAGTGGGAAAGAATGGGAGAAAGAACAATGGAGAAACCTCAGGTGCGGAAGAAATCCTGAGATAAAAAGGAGGAGGCACTCATTTAGTTGTAGCAATGGAGAAGAGGGATTGGATTTGCTTAGCTGCAGAGCTGGAAGTACTGAAAAGGTTAGAAAGCAATCCGTGGAAGAAAGGATGGAGACGCACCATAGTGGTGCTGAGGATGAAGCTTGCACAGACTTGTGACAGTAAGTGTTTTGAGGAAACTGGTCACAACAGCAGGGCCTGTTTCTGTGCTTGTAAAATGAGGAAAGCTGACAGAAATCAGTTTCTGTAAAATGCTATGAATGTCCCAGATACAAAGCAATTATCAGGAGAAAGGGGAAGGTTGCATACAAACAGAAAAGCACACCACTTTCTGTGTGACTTCTTGGCATTCACTGAATTGATGGGCAACGAGAAACCTTGGCTCTGAAAGAGAATGATTTGTAGTGCACTGTAGGGTCCTGGGGAAACTAGAATATTTTGCAGCAAGGCACTGGGTTCTTGGGCTGGGGTGTGCAATCACAGAAACACTCACACACTACTGAATGAGTTGGCAGTGTGATTTTGATCCTGGTCAGGCATGAATGCGCTCTGTATTTCTTTCACATTAGCTAGAGCATGTAATACTGTTTATGTTGGCTTTTTGCTGGGTGTGGGAGGACAGACAATTAACAGTTTCCTGGGACAAAGTAACCCCTTCAAATCCTGTTTTGTAAAGATCCAGTCTTTGTCAGCTGGTTGAAACATTCTTGATCCAGTAAAATTTTATAGACTATCTGCTGGAATCATTACTTTCTTGTTCCAGCCTTCTCCCTTCCTCTTTAGCAGTGGTGAGCATCTTGGGCAGGTCAGCCATGTCTATATCAATAGACTGAAATGCCTTCAAAGCGTACTGCTAACATTTTCAGCGTAGAGCAGTAAGAAGGTACATCAGAGATGGAGATTGTCTGCTCCCACCTGATTTCATCATCGTTTTACCTTTTTCCAGACACCCCTCCTGGACTCCAAGAAAGCCAAATATTCCTCAACCGCTGAAAATATGTAAAGAAATGCTAGACTTAGTCTCTCACATTTCCAAGCCCTTCCAGGCTTTTACCATTTATAACTTGTTTTACTGGTTTTGTTTAAGATACGAATGTCTGAAGCTCTGACTTTTCCCAGTTGTAACAGTCATAAACTGTACTGTGTGGAAACATGAAAATCCCAAATCCTCCTCTTCTAGAACACTAATCTCACTTTCATTTAATTCGAGTTTTGTCATCCTCTGAAAAAATGTAGGAATCCAGATTACTTGAACATTTTTGATGTTTTTATTTTGGCCTTCCATTGTCTTTACATCTAAACTCTGACAAAACAAGCCTAGAAAACTAGTTAACACCTCAGTGCTAATGGAAGTGGTAATGGTACATCTAGAACAACTCCAGCCAAAGAATTCCATATAAATGCATGTGAATGAGCCATGAGTCAGTCTCCAGTCTCATTTCCTTTCAACCAGTATTAAAGACACAGGAATCCTTACTCAAAGCATTTATTGATCAGAGCCTCCATTTACAGGTTTTTAAATGAGAGCAGCTCTACAAGGTGTCTCTGAAACTCTGCTTTAGCCCAGTGGGTATCACTGAAAACAAACGCAACAGACACTAAAGAATTCCAAATTTTGGGTTAGTCTGGAGTTAATGGAAGTAAAAATTTCTTCTCTTTGGAACCATTCCTCACTGAAGTATTTCCTGCTCTCACGGGAGCTTTTTGTTATGTAGAAAATACTGGATAAAAATGTTCCGGCTCTTCAGTGTGAACTTCTTATGTTTTAAGTAAGGAATCCTTTGATGTATACTGAAGAATGCTTCTTTCTAAATAGGAATTTGGGGAGTTTATTTTTTAAAGCAGCTGGATTTAGCTAATTGGATTTAATAAATGTCCACTAAACCAATTTATTGGTTTTAATCTAAGAATTAATATTAAAAGTATACAACTAGTCTTAAAATATCTTATTCAAGGGTTTTTGAAATCCTGTTCCTGTGAACATAAGTTCTTGTTTTGTAGACAGTATTTGAACCTTGAATTAATCCTCTGATTTCTATTTGATTTCTACAGTAACTATGAAAGGTAACTGCGGTCTTTCTGAAGGCAAATACTCACAGTCTGTGGCTCTAAAGGATGTCTCTCTTTAGCAATCAATTCATGCACTAATGGTCAGATTGGATTTGCAGCTCATAAGACTAAATTTTCAAGTATGCCTAGCAGACAAAGACTTCAAGATTTATTTTACGCTTCCTCACAGGCACAGAACATTTCTTAAAATGTTAAATGTGAGCTCTGAAATATAAATATGTCTGTATATTTAAAAATAGACTTGAATTACCTCATAGGGATGTGGTCCATGCACATTGTGTAATTGGGACAATCCTCTCTTTTTTTTTTTCCTCTTTATCTGTGTCTCTCCAGGGAAGGCAAATAATCAAGACTTTGCTTAAAGTGGCAACACTAGAATCCCCAAGGGTAGGAAGCTCATTCTTTGTCTACAGGATGTCTGGAGTGATAAGTAGCTGTTTTAATACAACTCATGCAGTGTTACTTTGTCCTGACAAAATTATCATTTGCTGTTTGGCATAGTGAGTTTAAATGCCTAGAAATACAAGGTATAGAATGAGGTGGCGGGATGGAGGTGGGACAATTTATTCAGTGCTGTGTAAACAAAGTCTATAAAGTTAGTTTTGGATTTTCACCCGAAGCGATTTTATGCCACGCTGTTTTCCTTTGGGTTGATCAGTGCTGTTGACAGTATTTCAGCAAAATAGGAAACATGAGTTCTGCATAACCCAGGTCAGCTTGAAACTTACCATGCTACATATACTACATCATGTCTGATACATGTTTGCTGTGTAAGTAACACTGCTGTTGCTGATCGCTTTATGGGTGTTTCTGTGTGATATGTTATCTTCACAGGCTAGAACTGTGCTCTAGTTTAGGCTGGCACAAGCCAGTGCTCTCTAATAGACATTCAGTTGCAGATACCTCACTTGTACTTCTCACAGATAACATGCAAATCTGGATCTCCTAAATCTTCTGTTCCTAATCTACTAAATGCAACTTTAGAAATTAGGCTGATTCTGATGCAGCCTAATTAATTATGCTCATGGTTATACCCACCTTACTGAACCTCCTCATGCTGGGAATAAAGTATGTCAATGTACCTTAAGGAATTGGGACTTCCTTCAACAACCAAGACGTGCCCAAGACTTAACAGAGTCACTTCTTTTAGCTCATCCCAAACTTTCTTCCTGATTTGCTTTATTCACTTATTTTCAAATTTAAACACTGTTGGCCAACTCCTTCAGGAGAAAGAGCCTGTTTCTGCATGGGTTTCTGATAAACACATGCACTTGAGTGCTAGAATTAACTGATTTTAATCTACAGTGTGTAAATCTGTGGCTTTACAGAATTCTGTTAATCTTTGTTGTGATAAAGGAAGACTATGAGAATAATTAAATAAGAAAAGCAGACTACATTGCTCAGGACTGCTGCTTTCCAAAAGTTATTGCTACCTTTCAACTGTTTTCTGAAATCTAGTCACAGGTTCTTTTTCCCCAGTGGAAAAAACCGCACTCGTGACAGGAATGTTCATTAAACTCCTCAGAAAAGTGATGTACATGGCCCAAAATAATTATATTTACATGCTGTTTGCTGCAGTTTGTAGCTAGGCTGTATTCTGAGAAGAGTGCAAGCAATATCACACTGACTCCTTTAGAGCTTGAACATGAACAGAGATGTCAGAGATGAAAGATGCTCGCTGGCCACTCTAGGGTTAAATGTGTTTTTCTTAGTCTCACTCCCTATTGCTCCCACTACCCCAAAGTTATCCAAGCGGTGCGGAATTTCTGCAATCATTAATTGTATTTATAGTTTGGCTATGTCACATGAAATACTCCTTAAAACTGTGTGTGTGGTTTTTTTAATCCCCTCACGAATGTATCAGCAGAAGTCTCTAGCCTGGCCATCACCTCTGCTGTCAGGAGCTATACATTGATCACTTTTTATCAGCATTAAAATATTTATAATTTATCTCCACATTAGCTGCCTAATATAAAATTCTGGCTTGAGCGTGCCTGAGGTCTTTCTAATGCTGCATTTTGGGCTTTTAGAGGATTTTACTCTCAGGCACTATAAATTAGGCTGCATGGCCTTTCTACTGCAGTAAACAAGGCTTAGAGCAAGAGAGAGGAACTGAAAACAAAAGCTCTGAAGGGGAAGGAGCAACCAGATTTTGGAGAATGATGTTTAGGCCTGTTTCAGTACTTGCTAGTGTTCTCTCTACCTGGTTCACCACGGCAGAAATCAAAGTACTGGAATGCATGTGATGTGGTAGGGTGGTGCTTTTTGCATCAGCAGTACACCTGGGACTTGCTGTGTGGTTAGCATGGCACAGGAGCAGGTGGTCCTGAGAGGACGTGACACCTCCATCCTTGGAGATTTTCAAGATTTGGATTGATTATGATCATGTCACCAAATGCAGCCTGATCTCATATTGGTGATGATCCTGCTCCAAGTGGGAGATTGGACTGGATTACCTCCATAGGTCCCTTTCAGCCATTGCCTCTGCGGTCTCAGTGCTGAAGATCTATTACATCAGGTTTTGTAATTCCACCCTTCAGCATCAATTGCTTTCCTGGCTCTGTGCTTTGCTTAGTCTGCACATCACTTGTGAGTACCAGATTTCGGTACTTTCAGCATACCACAGGTGGGGCTTTTTATCAACACCAATGCTGACCTTTTATTCTTCAGATCAGTTCTCTATTTGTGTGCCTAGTGCGTGTAAAAATCTACAAAGGCAGCACAGATGTACGGATGCCTAATAACAGCAACAGGTTTCCTCTTTCTTTGAGACCTCTTAGCTTAGAATGATGGAAGTGGGAAGAAGATGCTGGTGGCTTCCAGCACACAAAGATAGGAGTTGTGCTTGTGGGCCACACAGTGCCCAGAAACAGAGATGTAAGTAGAGGGAATGCTGTGCATATGGAGTCCATATTGCATCCAGAGTGTCCCAGGCTGTGCTAGATTGACTGAAGCACACTGAAACATGTGCTTTCTGAAAACCAGTACCAGGCTTCTTTTGCTGAGGCCTGGCTCGGCCTCCATAAAGGTAAGGTACTGTGTTGAGGCAGCATGTGTTTTTCTGACCTTGAGTCCTAATGCAGAGGCAAGAAGAGGTCTGAAGCAAGGCTGCCATGCTCTCCTCACCTGCACTTTTCTTCTGTAGCTTTGTCGGTACATGTTTTAAACAGTTTTGGAGACTTCAATAAAGAAGCTTCTGTTCTTTGCCACTGGTGAAGAAATAAAAATGTTTTTACAAGTCAGGGTTGCAGAGTGTTTTACTGCTTGCTGCCTAGCAGAACAGGTAGGTTATGTCTGGCAGATAAAGACCTGCTATAGATTATTTTTATATTCTGTCACCACATAGCATTTCTGGCTTCTCCATGTCCTTGAGCGTTACTAAGACACTTACTGGCCTTTTTTAACAGAATGGTTTTTGTTGCTTGTTTTGAAAAAAGCTTAAAGGTAGCTTCCTGCAATTACCAGATGAATGAAACATTTTTCAATGAAGTGTGCCAATTGCAAATGCCTATAGATTGGTTACTGAAAGATGAATTTGAGTATATTTGAAAATCTGGCAGGAAGAATAAGTAAGATCCCCTTTCTTGATGTTCAGAGGACAGTGGCAAATTGACAGACTAACCTGAGCCTTGTTAGAGATTGCTCTAAAATGTGTGTTAACGCATACAACTGATTTAAATCCAAGGATATTCTCAGCAGTCCAAGTGTTGTGCAGTTGGTGCTATTGATTGTATTCACCTTATAAGGTCTCTGTGAACGGTCTATATTATGAATATAATAATGTAAACCAATCTTTCAGTAAATTGTCACTTCAGTCTGAAAGGTTAGGTAAAGATTAGTTAAAATTTCATTAAGTCACTTTCTTTGTGCAGAAAAAAATCTGAGGTAGAAACCTGATCAAACTCATACATCAGAACTTCTGAGCTAAAATATCAGCATGTGTCTCTGAGAACACGTTAGAAATACTCACATGGCTTTTGTTTGACCTACCATCTTAAAATTCTTTTTAAAAGAGTTGGAATGGAAGCATGTATTTTTTAAAATGTTAAGAGATCGGCCCAAATATTTTGCATCTAACAGTCTTGAGGTCATACGGATCTGTTTAGAGACTGTGCCTATAGCCACCCTTGTTGGTTTCTGCTTTGAGAAAACAATTTGTAAACAGCTGGATAGTATTTTTCTACTGTGGTAGAAGTGTGGGTTTTGGTGCGCTATTGGGACATGAGGGTAGGTTTTGACCACAGTAAAGTTCAGATCTGCTCCTCAGGATGACCAGCCTTGATCTGTGGTAATGTCAAACTTTGAAGCACATTGCTATTTAGGCAAGGGGAGATATGCAGAAATCATAGAGCTTTCCAGAGGGAAATGAACTGGGGAGGATGCAAAAACCGTTTTAGAAGAAGGGGAGGAAGAGATGAGGGTTGTGTGATTGGTGGTGCTAGCAGTGCCAGAAGTTCAGTGCTACTGCCTTGGCAAGTCTGTTCCCTTCTTGTTTCTGATCCAAGGAAGATTTTAAAGGATGTGCCATCAAATGTTTTTTCTGTGTAAGCCTGAGAGCAGGAGCATGCTAGAAATGTGCAATGCAGCTTGACAGATGTTGTACTGTGCTCTCCAGTTGTAAGCAAGGATACAGAGCTTGGTAACCTGAACATCCTGGTGCTTGGGGTGGAAATGCAGACAGAGTAGCAGACACAAGAACCGGAGAAAAAAGAGCGTAAAATAACTTAGACCTTAGCGTGCTGTTTTATTATTAGGAGTCCATGTTTTTTTTACATCTTGTAGTCTCATGCCACTTAATATTTATGCACTTTTTAAAAATAAAGTGTTTACCATATGAAACACAAAATCCACTCTATGATTCTTGCGAGCTGCAGCCCGTGCAGGCGGGCTTTGTGCGGTGGGGATGGCCACAGCCCCCGGCACACCCGCACCGGGGGAAGATGCTGGGGAGAGCTGGGCGGTGTTCCCTGCTGCGGCTCGGCGCTGTGTAACCGAGCAGCCCGGCGTGCGGGCTCCTTCAAAAGAAGGAGCTTGACCCCGAAAGCTCTTTCGTGTGGGGAAAAGGCGGACCATGCTGAGGTACCGGGGCACGGAGGGCGATGATGAGGCATCGGGCT
The DNA here is from genome assembly GCA_013397775.1 of Eulacestoma nigropectus. NCBI lineage: Eukaryota > Metazoa > Chordata > Aves > Passeriformes > Eulacestoma > Eulacestoma nigropectus. The sequence continues at coordinate 90,559 of VZTE01002788.1, read as the reverse complement.
TCGAGGTCTCGGCTGCTCTCGTACAAGCCGGGCGCACACGCGGCTGTCAGAGGCGGCGGCGGGCAGGGGCACGGCGCGGTCCCCACGGGAGAGGCGGCGTTTCTGTGCCGCCCACGGGTGCAGGGACAGGCGCGGGGGCGGCGGGACCGCCGTGCGCGGCCGGGGCGTGCGTGGGGGTGCCCCGGCGCTTTGTCTGTGCCTGCGCCGGGCGGGGGCCGCCGAACAGCTCGGGCCGTTCCGCCGCGGGGGCCGGCGGCTGCCCCGCACTCCCGGGGCGAGCGGCTCTTTGTGTGGGGGC
>VZTE01002788.1:0-90031 GCA_013397775.1 Eulacestoma nigropectus | reverse complement strand
CAGCAGCAGCAGCGGCAGCGCGGGGCTCTGCGGAGCGGCGGGAGCGCCAATGCCCGGACCGACCCAAGCCCTGTCCCCAAATGGCGAGAACAACAACGACATCATCCAGGATAACGGGACCATCATCCCCTTCAGGAAGCACACGGTGCGGGGGGAGCGCTCCTACAGGTACTGCGGGGGCGCTGCGGCGGTGCGGGGGGCGGTTGCATAAGGCGGGCGGGCTGCAGCCCCCTCCTCTCTCCCCGGCCCCGCATTGTCCGGCTGCGGAGCGCTCGGGGGATAGGCGCGATGCGTGCGGGAGCTCGCCGCGCCCGGGCGGAAGAAAGGCGGTTAAAAATGATAATTAAAAAAAAAAGAAGAGAGGTGGGGAGGGGGAAATAAAAAGGAAGGCAAGAACGCCCCCCGCGCAGGCAGCCAGCTCCCCATGGAAAAGAGCCGCAGCACCTCGCTGCGGATCTCGGAGGGAGGCGGCGCCGTGCGGGAGGCGGCGGCCACGGATGGCGGGGCGCGGGCAGCCCCTGCCCGGCCGGGAGAGCCGCACCGGGCACCGGGCAGTGCCCGCCCCCCGCACGCCGGTGTGGGGGTGACAGCCGCCCCCCGCTCCTCGGGGCGGGGGTGACAGTTCCCGCGGTGCCGGCGCGGGGGAGGGCGGCTCCATCCCCGCCCCCCGCTCACCGCCAGCCCCATTTTGTGTTTATTTATCGTCTCCCATTTGGGGGGGACACCCGTCTTTTGTCGCAGTTGCAGGCATTTTTGATGAATCGTTTGGCATGCGTTGCTGGCAGCGCTTCTGCATTAACATCTCTGACAATATGTTCCGGCAGATAAGCTCATTAAAATTGTTTGCATTGTTTGATAAGGGTCGCGGCGCAGCCCGGAACGCAACTGGTTTGATGTGCTCCTTGCTGCCGACTCCAAGGGCGATAATACGGCCGGTGGCTCCTTATGTTAATATACAGTTATTTTAAATGCTCCCTGGATGACAGCAAGCAGTGCCTCTGCAGAGTACACGCCCCTTAAAGCTGATTTTCAAGCAGCAGGAAATGATGCTGCTCTCAAATATCTGACTAAAGTGGCGAGTTGTAAGCTCGATTACATGAAAACAAACGTGGATGACTTGGCTTGTTTGTCTGAAGAAAATCACAGTGTTTTTTCTTCTGCTGACGAATAACGGAGCTGCTACCGGCATAGCTGGCCATTAATAACCTTAACAGTGAATCTCATTGTTGATCACACACTGACGGGTGAGCGTGAAATGCGTCGGAGATCCCAGTGTGTGGTTAGTTTCAATTGCACAAAATTTAGTCTACGTCTCTCTCTGAATCTGCTTATACTTCATGCACTGGAGCCCCAGTGCACACATTTAGCACAAAGTAGCAAAATTGCTTCTGTAAGGACCTATTTCTACTTGCAGAAAGCCTGAAGCTCTCACTTCCTATATCTAAATTTCAGCTGAGTAGTATAGGATTCTGTTTTAGGGGAAAGCTCTATTTCCATAATGCACCTAAGCAGAAATATGAAATAGATTTGAAATATCATGCATCTACCTTTAGTTATTCTGACATGTCATAGGTACCACCCATTGCTGTCTCACTTGTTTCCTTCAGAAGGGTTCTTTGGAAAACCTCTGTTACATGGGGTTCTCCATTCTTCTTTTTCAGTAGGTTTGTATGTGTTTTTCTGCAGTCATCAACAACTCAGTTTTCTTGTCCTTTTGCCTATCATATCATACACTGAACTGTGTCTAGAAAAGACATTTTGTGAGGCTGCTGTGTTCAGCATATGATGACAGGAATAACTATATCACTTGCCCAGTTGTCCAGAAATTGTGAAGTTACTCTGCATGTGAATAGCCTTTCCTCCAGAGAAGTGCTCCTTAGTCTTTTAGGGATTTGTATCCATTTGTGTCCCTCTCTAGAGCAATATAAAGGAATACAGAACTACTAATGCTAACGTTGCATGTTATTTTTGGGCAGTAAATAAGTAATTCAGTTCAATATATTTCAGAAATAAACCTTTAATGCACAAATAAAAATTTCCAGTGGGGAATTCTATTTAGGTTGTTTTTTTTCCTTTTGGAAACTTACCCTATTCTGCAGGGTCATAACACACATATCTGTTGATTTCTCCCTTTATCCGGGGAAGAGAATGATACTTAACTTGCTTCCATCTGTAGCTACAGTACTTTAGGAAGTGTCAAGCATAACAGAAGAGAAACGTTAAAGAAAAGACGTGGAAACTGTGGTGAAACTTCTCCTTGACACTGGAAAAAATGGCTTTCAACTTCCATGGCAACCTTTAGTAGCTAGGCAAGTTTGATCCTTGTTCAGTGTGAGTGGCAGCAGGATATCCCTGGGTACAACAGATGAATTCCATCAGTTTAATGCCTGCTGCCACACTGGACTGTCAGTGCCATTCCAGACTTGTAGGACCTAACCATATGACACATCAAGTTGCTATGCCTCTGATTGTTGGCCTGGCTTGTTCCATCTAGGAATATGGAATAACTATGTCATTAAACACACCCTGAAGCTTGACATCAGATGAGCAGTTGTACAAAGCTAAAACACTTCTGCGTCCTGCAGCTTTGCTCTTGAGTTAACCTGCATCTACCCTGTGTACAGAGGTTCAGTATTTGCCTTTCAGTCCTTCTTTCCTGTAGTAACAGAAATGCTTTCTCATTTTACAACTTTTAACGTTCTGTTTCATAAATATTTTAAGTCAGAAGTAGTCTTTACTGATCAGAAAATTTGTGTTCATCAGATTAGATATTCTCAGACCTAAAAAAACCCCTTTGCTATTTCTAATACCAGGTCTTATCAAAGATTTGATATCCAACTCCTGAAGCAGATTTAAAAACAGCTGCAGGTTATACCTTTTTACAGACTAGGAAGCTGACATGGAAGGAGCTGCTGTAAGTTATCCACTGAGCTGAGGATGCAGCAGGGAATTGAACCTATACCACGAGTCCCAGCCATGTGCTATGTATGCAAAGCCACAAATAGTTTTCCCAAGTCTTCCAAAGGACATATTATATTTTGCAGACTGGGACATACAGGCCCAAGGTGTTAAGTTTCTCATCCAGCTTTACTTAGCTGGTAAATGGAAACCAGGCACTTTGGCATAAAATTTAGTCACAGGGTGATGTTACCTTTTGGAGTTAATAACTGTAATCAATCTGTATTGCTCGAGTGAAATGCTGTTTCATGTGCTTCAGATCAGGAGACTGTCTAAAATTTGTTTGGTACTGAGGTGTCTTTTTGTTGGCCTGAAGTAGACTTGGGGTCATTTCTGAGAATGGCATTACATTTAATGATAGTTTTACTTCTGTGTTCAAAGATGGCTGAAAAAATTCAATGAGAAACAAAATCAACAGCTGTGTGGAGAATTTTTTTTTAAATAGGGAATGTTTGCAGTGCTTTTTTTACCAGACTCCAGGCATCTTGTGTGGTTAATCAGCTCATCATATTTTTAAAAGCTAAAGTATTAAGAGGGAGTACTTCTAGATTCAAATGGCATTCCTAGTCTTAACCACTCTGGTCCTAAAGAGACAACTGTTGTACCTTCCTTTGCAGGACACTGTGCTTAACTTCTGCTTTGTCTCTGTATGTTGCTAGAAAAGTGGTGTTCTGGTCCTTCGTTCCCTGGCTATATATAGTTTTATACCCAGAACTTGCATGAAGCAGAGGGGAAGGGGCCAACTTCCTGATTATTTTTCTTCAAATCACTAAGCTAAAAGGAAAGAGTCGTTTTGCTTTAGGTTTTATCTATGAGTCTAATGTTATCTGTTTTAAATATTTGTTTTTCCTATGTGTTGTCTTCATTCTAGAAATCATTTTGTAAGCAGATGAGTGATGGTGCTGTGCATAATAATGAAAACTAGACAGCAGTGGCGATTTCCTCACCCACTGCTGGAATAAGTTGTGGGGTGTTACAGAGCATATCTGCCTATCTTTTACAGCAGTATGAGCTGATAACTTCCATGCTGATAGTCAAGATTTACGTTACAGCAAAATCTGTTTTGGTCTTTGCTTTCCGAACTCCCGTGAATTGCCGGATGCAGGCTGGCCCTGGGCAGCAGAGAGCATCCCTCCCTAGGCAGGACCTGCCCCGGTCTCTGGTGACTGTGCCTTCCACACGTGTGGCTTTGCTCAGGGTTCAGAGGGAGGCCTATGGCTTTGCCTTACTCTGGGCAGAAGGCATATCTTGCTCTAAAATTAGGTTCCACTGAATATGGTAAGCAGGTAGTTACACTGAAGTAAGAAAACCCATTTGTGTTGAAAAAATTAATATATTAAGGCCCAAGCTTGCTGAGAACTGGGAAGATGATACAGAGTAAAAGCAGTGAGTTGTCTTCTCACTTCACAGTACAGATAGGCATGACTTCTGAAACTGCAAACGCCAGTCAAGGCAAATGCTATTAAATATATTAGTAAGGGAATCTTTATTTTCAGAGGCGATTGCTCTTGACCTAACAGCTGTATTGCGGATTATGAGAATTTTGCCCTAGATTTCACTGAAAGCAGGAAAAAGGCAATAATAAATGTTTAAAAAAAACAGCAACAAACTAATATAAATTTCACCCCATAAATTGGGCCTGTGCTTTTCTAAAAGTTGTAGTTGTGATAACCCCCTTGTCTGCCAAGCATCTGGATTGCAACAAGATAGTTACTGCAGGGAGAAAACCATCCTGATGACTTAGAGCCAGCAGCTTACTACCCAGCATTAAAGCGGGACCATGCAGAAATCTTTCCTTGGTTCCTATCAGCTCAGGTACCCTCTATTTTCTCTTCTTTCACTTTCATAAAGCTGTCTTCCTATTGCTGTCACTGCTGTTCTTCTTTAATCTTGTTTTCTAATTAGGGAGTACTCTGCCTAGAGAGAGCTGTTTCAGTGAGTATGTTCTGCTGGGCAGGTCCAGCTCTCAAAAAGCACAGGGTGAAACTGTCTGAAGATAACTCGGAATCACATCTGAGTGCATGTGAATGTCTCCGAGGGGTAGGAGGATGCTCAATACTGCATCAGTAGTTTGAAGCCTAGATAGTCCCTGCATGCATTATTGCGATATCTCTGTTGACCTGGATTTAGATCTTCCTTGAAGGAAATACCGTCACAGTGTTTTGGGGTATTTGTTTAAATCAGGGGCTAAGACGGAGGTAGCTTTTGTGGGAGTGGGGAGAGAGGAGAGAAAACACTCCACAGACAGCCCAGTTTGTGTAAGGAGATGGAGGTAATTTTCAGACAGCACGAACTTCTCAGCTTACACCCAAGAGCTCTCACCAAAAAGGTCTGAGAACACCTAATTTGCACCCAGCCTCCGTGGGTTTCAGAAACATCCTGTGGGTGGGAGGCTGCGTTCTGGTTTTTGTTGTGTGATGTGGGTTTTTTTAAACTACCTTGTTGAGCTGCATAGCAACAGCAATGTGTTTTTGGCATATTGACAGAAAAAGGAGCAAGTTTGGGACACATAAGAACTGAACCTGATGCTGGCACTTTCAGAAACAGACATTTTGGCTTCTGCCTACTGTCTTCAATCTAGTCTTCCTGGAAAACAGGCACTGAAAAATATGCTGCATTGTGAAAGAAAGGTGATTTGGAGGTGGGGCTGTGGATCAAGAGATCTTGATTAAAGCTGTTTCTTTGGCTCGTTTGAGGGAGATGCAGCTACCTTATCTGGACCACAGGAATGTTCTTCCAGGGGGCATACCTGGACTAACCTTTTGTGGTATAAAACTTGTTTTGGGAGGCAGTAAGAAAAGAAAATGTGTGGTAGGTCTACATTTCAAGCCTTGGCATTTGAATGCGTGACTCTTTAAAAATATCTTCAGAGGTTTTGGGGTTTAGTGAGGAGGTTAGTTTAATTTGACAGTCTCTTCTCCTTCCTCATGCCCAAAGCTAATTATAGCAAAGGCTTGGTAAGGAAGCAGATAAATTGTGTGCCAGCCTTTCATTTTGGAAGTGCAACTTTCAGCCTTTGTTTGATAATTGAAAACGAGTGGTCTCGCCACATCTGTTCTCAATCACGCCAGCCACTGAGTGGGATGGCACGGAGGCTGTAGCGCAGTGGCAGCAGCAGCGAGACTCGCGCTGCACCGGGACAGCATTCGGCTGTTGCGTCCTCCTCACTCCCTGAATCCTGGCCTCCAGCTAGCAGCACTGATCGCTCACTTCCAGGATCAGTGCTAGGGAATGTAAATGGGAAACATCCGTGTTTCTTCTGTGGATGGTGTTAGCTGCGCACTGCGTAGCTGTTTGGATCTTGCTCAGATCTCTGCTGCCTGACTCACCGATAAAGCATCTTCTTCATATTGTTTCATTACAATTAGGTGGGAGGGGAAAGGGAATATCAGCTATAAAAGTTTACTAAACATGCATTTAACTGTTGGGGTTTAAAAATAGTGAGTTTTTTTATTTTTAGCGCAATTCTACTGTCCTTGTGCTATGAAATATTTAATTCAAAATTAAAATCTTGCGTGTGGTATTTTGACAAAAGTTTGTTTAGTCTTCTAGTGGTATACTAAGTTATTAAATATTTTGTAGAGAAGGCTCTGTATACTGAAAGCACACCCATGAAATGTCTCAGTTTACCCACTCTGAAATAATTTCTTGTTTCCCATAGAGCCCCATGATTAGTGAAGGGTGCTTTTGTGTTAAATCAGTTTTTTGCTATGCTATCCAAACAGGAAGTGTAAACATTCATTAGTGAATTGAGACTTAAGGATGTAGCTTCCGTAGGAAATCCTACAACTGTGCCAAATCATTCTGCCTGGAGAGAAATATGCCATGCAGGTTGTACTGTTGATCTTCTGGCCTTGTGTATGACCACCTTGCATTGTATTGTTTCGGAGGCTTAATTTTCGATATCATGTCTCTTGGCAATTTGGAACCCTGAGAGAGATCTCAGTGGAACCCTTAGTGAGATCTGGGCACTTCAGTTTTATCTTTTGGGAGCAACTCAAGTCAATTTTCCCTCCTACAGCAGGGTTCCTTAGTACCATACAGATTTCCTACCCAAGCAGCTGTAATTATTCAGAGATGCACATGAATGCAAATTCTTTCCTGTCACTCTGGAATGCAGTGTTGATGTTCAGAAGGGCTTGCTGGCAGTATGTATTAAACAATTTTGGGGGAATGAAAATTCATTTTAGGCAAATCTTACACAGTTGTTATGCTTCGTTTCTTAAGGTTAATCTCTGTGGAGCTAGTCCAGTAATATCATGAATAGGAAGCACTGAAATATTTGAAGTAGAATACTCATTTGTTTTACTTATGGATTCAGTGTTACACAAATCATAGCTTGTTAAAATAACTATAGAATCTATGAGTAATTGTTTGTATGGAAGTGGAACACATAACCCAGTGATATGAAAGTCCCACAGGAGCCTGTGTGTATAGAAAGACCATGGTGTGTAGGAGTGCTGAGAACAGGGAAGCAGTGGTAATTGGTTGGATAGAAGGGATACGTTTTCCCAAAAGGACAGCATTCAGTTGTAATTAGTCATTCTATTGGAAACCTTGTTATGCAGAATGGTGTTAGTTATATTTTATTGAATTGAATTTTTTGGGGTCCGTATCACTGCTTGCCCATAAGAATGTTTCAAAGTTATACATGATATAGATTCTGAATCAGGGTCTGAAAACACTGTTTTCAGTCAACACATTCGTGTTGTGCTCATTGTCAGATTCAAGGAGGCATAAGGAATATTCTCTTTTTACTTCTTATTTCATTTAATATATCTGTGATGAAGACAGGCTGAGAGACCTGAGGTTACTCAGCCTAGAGAAGAGAAGGCTCTGGGGAGACCTTAGAACAACCTTCCAGTACCTAAATGGGGCCTACAAGAACTGGAGAGGAACTTTTTACAAGGATATGTAGTGGTAAGACAAGGGGCAATTGCTTCAAACTGAGAGTATGTTTAGATTAGGTATTAAGAAGAAATTCTTTACTGTGGGGTGGTGAGACACTGAAACATGTTGCTCAGAGAAGTTGTGGATGCCCAGTTTCTGGAAATGTTCGGGACCAGGTTGCATGGGGCTTTGAGCAGCCTGGTCTAATGGAAGGTGTTCCTGCCCATGGCAGAGGGGCTGGAACTATATGATCTTTAAGGTCCCTTCCAACCCAAACCATTTTGTTATTCTGTATATTTCTGTCTGCAGTGTCTGCAGAGGTTTGGCTCTACTGCACATTTTTAGTCTGTGGTTCCAAAGTGTGAAATGAGTTCCACAGCCACAGGGATGCTGTAGAACTGCCTTGTCTCTCAAGCAGCTCTATTTTTAATATGATGAGGTGTTTTTTTCCACTACCACATTGTGTACAGTTGTTCCTGAAGGGTTACACAGTATGGACCTGGTGGTGCTGGTGAACAAGATGAACGTGAGTCAGCAGTGTGCTCCTGCAGGGAAGAAGGCCAAGCCCATGCTGGGCTGCACTGGCAGGCATGTAGCCAGCAGCTCCGGGGAAGTGATTCTTCCCCTCTGGTGCTTCTGAGACCGCATCTCAAATACCGTGTCTGAATTTGGCCTCTCCACTTGGAGAGAAACAATGACATACTGAAGTGAGTGTGGCAGAGGGACACCAGCATGGTCAGGGTGCTGGAGCTTGTGAGCTGTGGTCAGTCTGGATAGGAGCCAGCTCAGGAGAGGGGAAGATCCCATTGCAGTCTTATCTGTCTAGTGGGAGGCTGTGTGTAAAGAAGATGGAGCCAGGTTCTTCTCTGAGGTGCATGGGGAAAAGATGAGAGGCAATGGCCGTCAGCAGCTGCAGCAGTACAAAGTACTTTAGATATTGGGAGAAATGTTTACACAATAGGGATGGTCAAACACCAGAAGTTATCCAGAGGGGCTGTGGAATATCTCTCCTTGGAGGGACTTGAAACTGAGACACATGGGATCATCGGCAGCCTTATCTCTTCTCCTCTCTCCTCTCTCCTCTCTTCTCTGTCTCTGCAGTGACTGGGAGGCTGGAGCAGATCTCTCTGGAGTTCCCTGCCTACCCGAGTCACTTTATGATCCCATTCTGTAGCTCTAATAAACATAAACAGCTCGTGACTTAAAAAACAAAGTAACAAAATCACGTGCTTTAAAAATGAAAGGAATATCATGTGGAAACAACTTTTGTAGTTCCAGGGAGGTGAAATCAGCCTTGTCATCTAGAGTTTCAAATGGAAAAGAAAAATATGTATATGCAGTCTCAGTATGACTTCATCAATTTCAAATGTTTTATAGCTTAATTCTTGCAAAAGCTATACTGCTGCTGCAGCAGTGTATTAATTCGTATTCATATAATTTCATATTGCATTCTCTAAATCACTGGGAGCAACTTCTGCAGTTTAGTACTCAGAGATGACCAAGTTTGTAGAGATGCAGCAGAGCAAAGGGATAGTTTTGCTGTGTCATAAAACTAATTATGTACATTGCAATTAAAGATTATGTCTTGAAGTTAATAGCTGATAAATTGCTCTCTCTGCTTTTAAGAAAGTGTAGCTTCTTTTCATGCAGAAAATATTAGCATTATTGATAAATTTAATCAGCAGAAAATGTTTTAACTATGAGTACAGTTCTTAAACTGTGTCAGATGTCTGCTTAGTTTGACGTGCTTTTACAGGGAGTGGTGCAGAACTGTCTTGTCGCATGGCCTGCAGCAACACTGAGAGGGTTGAAGGAACTAAATATTCACGTTGAGCCCAGATTACCTTCCTAACTGCACTTAGATGTAGTTGAAGGCAATTCAAGCAATAAGCTTTTTTCTCCCTTGGTTATTGTGAGAGTTGAACTTGGTAATGTCACTGTTTGCCAGCTGGAAGCAATACATTTTAGGAATTGACCTTAAGATATTCCATGAAAGGAGGCCAAATCCTATTAAACAGTACATCTATGCTTCTCTTAGCTTAAGGTGCAAGGCTTTACGGGGGCTTGTAGATAAAGACTGTTGTAACTAATTCAGTTTCTACAATCACAGTTACATCAAAGCAGTAAGCACCATCTAAAGAACATTATTTACAAAACAAAGCTTTGGGGATTTCCCCTTTTAGATAGTCAGAAGATGTTAAAAGTTAAAGTCTGTCTGAAAATGCCAATTTCACAGACCTTCAAAGACCAAAATGGTTGAAAAAAAAGGTTTTGGGGAAGCTTTAGTTGATGCTGGTAGACTCACCAATTGTGTTGGTACTGCAACAATGGTAAAATCAGTCTGTGGTTACTGGCACACAGGAAGAATAATATGTTACATAAATCACAGATGGTTGAGCTAGAATGTTCCTACAGGGCAATTTACTTCATGAAGGATTAGTGAATTCTAGTTTTAGTTGCTCCAAAATTAATTTAGCAGTTAAGCAATTGCACTTAGAAGTTCAGCCCTGTTCTAGATAGTACTTGGTAGGATTAATTCTTAAGATATGTAATTTAATGGTAGTATGTTGAGCACTGGAATAATTTAAGAGTGCTTCTTTGTCTGTTAAAGTATTAACTCATGAGAACAAGGGAAGAGATCAAGTTACTTTGGTATCCAAACCCGAAATTAAGTGTTGTGGCTGGTAGTCTTAACACCTGAAGTCTGGAAAATATTAAAAATGGTTTGTAGGGAGTTTGTAATAAGCCAAAGACAGGGATATTTATTTGGGCCTATATCAACAACACTGGAGATGTCAGAACTCCAAGATTCATTATTATCATCATTATCATTTTTAGTCTAGTTTTCACCAGTGGTTGAGGGAGAAGAGGAGGAGAGGTTGGCTGCAGGGCGTAGTAAAAAGCTCTGCAGTGTGTTGGTGCAGTGGTCTGCAGAGGCAGTGCTGGCAGGGGACTTTCAGCTGGTTCTCGTCACAGGTGTTGTCTGGAGCTTGGTCCTGCATTTCCAGCAGAAAGCCTGGTGCTTCTCCTTTCCCCCCAAATGGCAGCAGAGCTGTGATAGCAGTGGGAACCCTAGGCAACCATACTAAAGCTTAGTATTTTCGTTACAAAAATACACAGCCGTGTTTTAGAGATTGATGCACCAGTGAAAGCAGCTAGCATGGTTGCCTGTTGCTTCATCTGTTGTCACATGCTTGTTTACAACTTCAGGGCTTAAAATAAATATTGTCTTATACCCCCGATCAGTGTCGTCACCTTCCTGCCAGGATGACTTGTTCAGGGATGGAGTGGGGCCGGCTGCCTGGCTGATACCTCAGCAGCTCTGTTGTGCAGGCTGTGCTCTGGCACCTTTGCCCACGGGTATTGGGATGGTTGCACAAGCGTTAGTGGGTGCTGTGCTGTTTCTTTTTTCCTTACTTGGTATCACTCCAGGAGCTTTCTAAGTGAAGGTGGCCTTAGAAGGCCACTTAAGAAGGGCCTCGTTCTTTGCAGGAGCAGGGTTTTACTCAGTGGTCCTTGGTGGGTGTCTTCCAACTCATGATATTCTGTGATTGTAACATATATGTATATTAAGGCTAGAATAAATGTTGCAATGCATAAATCAGTGTGCATCTACACTTGTTTTTAATGTAGGAGAGAGAAGAATTGATGCATGACAAAGTCCTTGTGCTCTGTACCATAGTGCATCGTTTGTGAGTGGGAAAGCTGTATTGCGGTCCCTCCTGAGCTAGTGCAAGAGGTTTCCCGTGGGAGTGCTCTCCTCCTTAGCTTTGCCTGCCTTGGACAGCCAGGGTATTTTAAGTGTACTGCAATCTCTTGTTAGGAAACGACATCTATGTGTTAGGAGAAAGGCATTGCATTTCCCCTTGTTGAATCCTCCCGTTTTCCCTTCTACCCAGACGTGTCCTCTTCTGAAACCCGTGGATGCTCAGTGCCTGTCTCCTGCTGAGTCACTGCCTCTTGCCTGGCTCTGCGGGGTTGTGAGGCACTCGGAGGCTGCTCTGGCCCCCCGTCAGGAGGGCTGTATAGTATTACAAAATCCCATTTGCCATTAGGTTATGCTTGGAGTAAATCAGCGTGTTACTTTAGCCTTTCACCTCGGAATGTATACATGCCGGAGAGGAGGAGGGGGGCAGCGCAACCCCGGATAGGTCAAAACTAAATTCATTTGGTGACTTCATCTGTCTCTAGTTGGATCTCATCTGTCTCTAGTTGGATCTCATCCCTGCTGAAACTCTCAGGCCTGCCCGCAGCGTTTTCTGGACTTAAAAGGCGGAAATGGCAGGAGCTGGGAGCTGCCGGAGCTGCCACTGGGCTGCGGCGTGGCTGCTGTCCTGCTGCGTTCTCCTCTGACACAGTGCCTCGGTGCCCTGGAGTCCAGGTGCCCAGCACTGCTGGCCTGTCTTAATCAGGGTTTCTGGCTGTTCTTATCCCTTCCTAATCACGGGCAGCTATTCCTTGGTGTAGACGCAGGTGGCTGCTTAGGTGGGTGGCTGTGTCCACGATGTTTTGCCTGGAAGTTCACAGGCTGCGCTCATGTGGGGCCAGTGGATTTTGGGACAAGCTCTCCCGCACTGCTGTCTTCATTTTCCAGTAAATCTGCATTTGCTAAAGAACTTGGAAATCGCCTTTCTGAAAGTGAAACTGCTCATCCATCAACTAGTGGGAGCAAAATAATAGGAGGTTCCCCTGTTATTTGCAGAACTTGAGCTAGGAGCTGTTTGCTTACATGGGCTGCCTCTCAAGGCATCGTTTCTTCAGTGCTCAGCACTGATGTTACCTTGCTTTATGGCACGGTTTTAATCTCTTGGAAATCCTTCAGCAGTGTCTGCATGTTTGCTTGGTAATCTGTTATTATCCATAAGGGAAAAAAATGAAAACAAGGAGAATTGAAGTTCCTGTTTGTGTCTAGGTGAATTGAGACTTTGTTTAACAGAAGATTAAATGTTGGTTTATTCATCAGCTTTCTAGAGGTTTTCTAGTTACAAAATGGTTATTGACATCTTCTGTTTTCTAAAATGTAGGTGTTTTTAATTGACTTAAGTTTATTGTATAAGTCTGAGAATTATTTTCCTTTGAATCAACTTTTTTATTTCCCCTTCACAATCCCCTTGTCTGTTGTGAAAGGTAGACTAGTTGCCAGTGTCTATGGTGAAAATTTGACAGGTTGACTGTCTTCCTTCACGGCATCAGAGCAGCAATTCAAGCTTAAGATCTTAGAGTTGAAAGCCTTGGCAGGGGGAGGGTAATAACTGTAAGTAAAAGCAGTGAAGTTTTTTAGCATTGCAGCCTTGCCACGGTTAGATTCCTCTCATTCAGCCTACTTGAAAGGTTTTTTGTTGTTCATCATTAATAAAATGCCTTCTTAATTTGTAGTAACATTCTTTTTATACTGAAATTTGCGTGTCTTTACCCCATGTTAACTAGTGCTTGTCCGTTCAGCACAAAACATTACTGTTACTTTGTTCAACTGCTCTAAGGTGTGGTTTGAGGGTGCTGTGCACTGCTGTAGTTCATTTCTTACCACAGTGAATATACCTGTGTGGAAATGGTGCTGGCTAGAGGCTCTGAATTGCTTCCATTTTGTGTAAGCTATTGATGTCTGCCTTTCTTGAACCTCTATCCTTTGTCAGGAGGGCTTTTTTTAAAATTAAGATTTGTTTCTTCATAGAAATTGATAAGGAACCTTCAAGCATGCAAATACTTGCAGCCGTAATTAAGATATTATGTAGTTAGGTGTTACTGTTGCATTGTACTTTTGAAGGCAAAGGCGAACCCTTGAAAATAATGGAATTGTGTTACTGTAGAGACATGATGTTGCTGTACAGTTCAGTGGCAGCAGGAGTGACAATGTAGTTGGAGAAATAAAGTCTTACTTATGTTATGCAGATACAACTGGCAGATTCAAGTGAATGCAGATATGACTGGCAGGTGCAAGTGAGTCAGTGAACATGGCTTGTCCTCCTCAGGTGGACCTTCAGGTGCCCTGAAGTCTTCAAAACATTAAATAATTGTCCTGGAATTTGAAACTGTTATTTTCATTTTTGTGAACTACCCCAATTTCATAACTGGTTAGTGAATAAATTTCTAACTATTTCTAAAAGCTATGCAGTAGACAGTGTAATGCATTGCTAGTTATTAGGCCATATCAGAGGTTTTGGCTCAAGTTGTGTATATTATTTTAATACTTCTGGTTGTGTTTTCACATTTGAGGGAACTGAATGTCTGAAAAAGAACTAGTATTTTTCTGCCTTAGATAATAAGTTTTTTGGGGGGTGTTAGGTTTTCTAAAGTCATATGTAGCATTAACCAGAAAGGCCAGGAGTCTTTATAAGAGGTACTCAGATTTGGGTCTAAACAAGTCCTTTAGACCTGTCATAAACATTTATGTAGGTCAGAACATCCCAGCATTGACAGGAAGCCTCTAATTTAAAAGAAAAAATTCCCTAATCCAGTCAGCGTACATCTCTATTACTCTCATTTCACTTGCATTTAAACAGGGAAGTGCAATGAGAACAATAGAAAATATGCTGTTGACTGTGTTAAATGATAATCCTGCAATATTCAAGCCATAAAATGTACATGGATTGCCTCAGTTTTGTCTAGACTCTGTAGAGTACTTCACAAATCATTTTAGGTCAAGTCAGATCCATGTGACAAATGTAAAATGGCATTCAGAAGTTGGTGAGATATACAGATCATTAAAATATTTTTAACATTTCAGGGCTGTTTAGTAACATGGGAGCAGTGCAAAAGAGATTTGATATTCAGCATTTTAAAATCTTAATTTCTCAGTTATAAACACAGGATTTTTTTTTTTTTTTTTTTTTTTTTTTTTTTTTCCCATGGCACTGCCTCATTGTGATTAATCTTGTATCTGATTCAGCTTCTGGCTAGATAGAGCCTTTATGTTGCTTGCTACAAATACCACTGCAGTTGCAACACTCTGATGCCATGGTATTTGCTGCAGAAGTACAGCATAAGTCCAAAGGGAGAGTAAGAACAGTGTTGTCAGCACTGCATAGGAGCTTTTTGTGTTGATTTTCCGTCCGCAGGACTCCTTTCAGTAAAGACACCCTTGAGCATAACTGACCTCTAATGACTGTGGCTAAGGCTCTGTGCAGTGAGTGTTAAAGAAACAGGCAAGGTCCAGCTGCAAATCAGTTGTTATTTCGGGATGATATAAAAGGATGAATTTTCCTTGTACAGGGATTTAGCCACGGAGTCTGGCAGGTTTCTTCCTTCAGGAATTTTTTTTGTTTTTGCAGTAGCTTTAATCTAGAAAGCCTTTTCACCAGCAGCTGCAGCAGTCTCACTCAGCTTCATCTTAACCTTTCTGCTGTTATCTTCTGCTTTAGTAATTTTTCATGTGAGATCTTTTGTTTTACTGGCAGTATCTTATCAGGTGCCAGCTTCCAGAAGTCTCCTCTGTTCTGTCACACAGGCTTTCCACTGCATTTAAAAACTTGGTATCCATTTGTCTCTTTGTCCTACTATTTAGTACAAGTATGTCTGTTTGTACTAAATGAGAGGCAGCAGGCAGAAACTGGAACACAGGACATGAGGAAGAACATGAGGAAGAAATTCTTCATTGTGAGGGTGACTGAGCGCTGGAGCAGGTTCCCCAGAGAAGTTGCAGTCTCCTTCACTAGAGATAATCAAAAGCCATCTGGACACAATCCTAACATGCTCTGGGTGGCCCTGCTTGAGCAGAGATGTTGGACTAGATAACCTGCAGTGATCCCTTCCAACCTTGCCTATTCTGCAAATATGTGAAGGCCTCTCAGGTTCAGAAGTGATGGTGAGTTTTTACACTACAGATAGCTTCCTTGCTGTAATCCTTCTAGGCTTATCATTATTACTGGTTTGTTGTGATACTGCTTCTGCTGTCAACAACGGTTAGTTTATCCCTGGAGAAGTAAAGTAAATGTGCTTCTTACAAAACTGTCCTTAAGAACAGCTGGATAGCACCGTGTAACAGCTGCAGTTATCTGTAGCAAGAGCAGTGGAAAATACCCAATATTTCAATGTTCAATGCTGCATATAATGCCTTAAAAAATTAATAGACTTTTGGGTGTAATGTTTACCGTCAGACATGCTGAGCCAGTGTATTTCTAACTGGGGAAACCGCTTAAGCATGTACATGATTTTCAGCACCTGTCTAATCCTCTGAACTCATGTCTGTGGTGTGTAGTTGTGCATGTGTATAGTGTTTTTCTGAAATGGCCTAGACTAATACATGAAGACTTTCCTAGGGCTTGAAGTAAAACAAGGGAGAGTCCTTTGTGGTTAGGCAGTACTGGGACAGCCAGAGGTTTTTAATCTCCCCCTTTGCCCTCTAAAGTGGGAGGTATGATGTGCTATCTTCAGTCTGCTTTTAGTTACTACAGAATCACCAGGCACCTCTATGGAATCCTGAAGATACCAGGTAGATACTGGTTTTCAGGCTTGTCTAAGCCTCATTGCAATCTTATGATTCAGAGCCTTCAGTCTAAACAAGTGAAAGCCTAACAAGGTGAAAATGTTATTGGAAAGAACTAGTGTATCAGGACATAAAATCAAGTTGTTAGCTACTTGGCTGTTCCGAGTATGGCCTGTGTGTCTCCACCTGTCCAGCTGTTCTCTTGCATCACCTTACACATGTTTATTAATGTGTTTTGAAGATGGATCACATTTTTCAAAGTACTTCAGCACTAGGGGAACTAAGTCCTGCATAAAACCCCAGCCCAGCTGCAGATGTTGAGCACAGAGGTTCTTGACTGTTGATGAGCATGGTAGCTGTGCTACCTACACCTGCTTGTTCTTTTTTTTTCCTTCTTTTTTGTTTTGTTCAAGGTCTCTCTGTGTAGCAAACAGGATATGTGTGTATCTGAGCACCGAATTAGAACATGCTTACTGTAAAGGAAACCTTTCCCAGCTGAGTTTATTTAGGATGTAACCAGTATGAGGGTGGGGAACAAGATGCAAAGACAGGGTGAACTCTTGAAAGAGAAGCAGCTATGGAATATTCGCACATATGTCAACAGAACACTTAAGAACGAATGGCAGTGGCATGTTACTGAGGTTTTTAACAGAAATTCTGATTAATTTTGCTTAACTTTGTTTACAGTTGTACTCATACACCCTTGTGCATACTTGTGTACAAATCTGAAGCTGTTGTCTCTAACAAATAGCTTGAACTTGCCTCTAATAAATAGTCTGAACTTTTGTTTGACCCATAGACCATAATAATTCATTTGCAGACGCAGCATAAGTTGTATTACAGGTATCCTTCAGGGTAGCATTGTAAAACTCAAGGTTATTCATTTACTCACGGTTTCCTGCAGTAAAGTTCCCCACCCCATGCACTGCAGCAGAGGAAGTTGTTTGCTCCCTTGTGGATTGCAGAAAGGTGGATATTTCTCTCTGCAGTTCTTTGTGGAAAAAGATGATGAGGGAAGTTCTGCTTCCTTTGTGTGTGTGTATTTTCTTGATCTTTTTAACAAAGTGAACTTTCCCTTTTCACTAGCAGTAGCTGATGGTTGTTCTGAGCTCTGCCTGGCCTCAGAGGCCAGTTAAAACTTTCTTGAAGTAGGGACAATTACAGATCAGAGTAGCTTTATTTCAGATGTTATCATCTAAATATCTTTAGTTGCTTTAGAATTCAGTGGACTCTTCTGCATTGAACTGTTAGTTTATTATTAAGCTCACTATTCTTAATTGTAATGAATATTAAATTCATTATTAAGCTGTTAATTAAACTGATCTTACAGACAATATTTAACATGTTGGTTTAATAGTGACAGTGGTGGTATCTTTCTGTTAGTTTCTTATCTATATAAAAAGGCTAAAAATAATAAAGTAAAAACCATGCGTTTCAAACTTCAGATGCCATTAGTATCAAAGGTGTTGTTTGCCTGCTTGGTGCCTTCCATCCTGATGTTGAAGCTAAGCTTTTATGGTTAGCCACTGTGGTGTAGTTTTAAGAGTAAAAGGGCACTCCCTGTTTCTAAAACTTTGTTCCTAGCGCTTGGTTCAATCCAAGCACTTGGTGCATGCCAAGAAAGCGACCTTCGCTAACTCTTACAGTGAATACAGGGCTGTGTTCGCACAACTGGATGTGCTGCATGCGAGCCCGCAGGAAGAACGGAGCACACTGAGCACCGGCTGCTTTCTTCTGTGCTCCAGAGCTGCCTGTACAGAAGTGAGTAGAGAGGCAGCCTGGTTCCGAATCAATTTCTGGCAGTGTTTGCCTGACTATTGGAGCATGAATTTTTTGACCCTATTTTCTCTCTCTCTTTTTTTTTTTTAGTTCCCCATAAAGTAAATTTGAGGATTTTATGTATTGCATCTTAATGTCAGTAGACGGGAACAACTTGAACAACCTTCTGTTTGTGAGATTTGCTTCCTAGAAAGTGACTTGTATTATGAACTTCATAATCTTGTATTTAAATTTATTCTCTGTGTTATGTACCTATGTGTTACCAAGTCAAGTTTTGTGCTGGTGGGTTTTTCCACACATTTTACCTAGGTTGCCCCACCTAGTTTGCACACCTAACTATGGATGGAGTTAATCTGCAGTCTTTGTGTTCCCTGCAGAATTGTCTGTCAGGCTTCAGAGGGTTACATCTCTGCAAATTCTCAATGGAAACAGTCCACGCAGACTTTGGATCCTACAGAGGAGATCCTGCTCTGTTGCATTGACTGAGAAAGTTGAGGTCCAAAGCTGAGATGGCAGGACTGACACCAAAGCTAGACAGATAAGTGTTAGCTACAGGGTGCCACTAGAGATGAAGGTGTGCAGTCCCCAGCAAACCAAGAGTAATATTCTTTCCAAGAATAATAGTTCAGCTTTAACTCTTTGGTCATTTCTGAGACACCTCATACTTGGATTGCTTTTAGTGGGCTCTCTGAAGTCCATTCCTCACAGGAACATTACTTAATCTCTTCATGAACTTGATTCTTCTCTTTGAAACTACTGATGAGATAAATTTGAGTGTGCTAATCTTTTCTCTTTGCAATATCTTGCAACAGAAAGATGTGACTAGGGTAGGATAACAGGGAGCAAAGTTCACTAGTATGTGTTTCTAGTCTATGTACCTGGGAACACAATAAATGCTAGTATGAGTTCATGACTTCCAGGCAAGGACCTTTGCTAACTAGAAGAATCTATCTAAGGTGATGTAGCTGTGAAAACTTTAGGCACAGAGTGCCATTTATCAGGGTCTCAGCAAAATGTTACACTGAAACACTGAACAGTGTTTGAAACTGTCTGTTCAAGGAGGACTGCTGGCATGATCAGTCAGTGAATTGTCTGACTTGATATAGGAGACTCACATTGATTTGTTTAATGTAGACTACCTGGGCATTGGGACAGACACTGAGTGCTGTCCCTAACGCGTTAGGAAATCCGCTCTGGGGAAGAAAAAGCCATAATGTTGGCAGAAGAACAAATGGGTTTAAACTGAGAGGAAATGCTTTTAATGTTATAGAAGAATTGGGCTCCACGGCAGCTTTCCAACCAGACAGTTGGGGGTGCAAATCTCAGTTACTTGCAGGATAGAGGTTGGTAAATTGATAACAGAGATTATCTGATATTCACTCTGTGACTGTTAGGGCCTGAAATAATGATCCAAAAGGGCCCTGTCCCAGTAAGAAATCAGTATTTCAGTAAGTAGAACTGCTACATCATCATTTAGAAGTTATCTAAAATTAAATGTTAGTTTAGGGAGCCTGATCATCCTGCAGTGGCAAAAAAATGACAGGTGTCAGATCACTGTATTGGTGCAGCACGATGTGACAAAATCTCAGCTCTCTGATCCTGTCTGTCTATCTTTAGGCTATGTCTGATTCTGGGGTTTTTTTCTACCTTATTGGCATGAAGCAGAGTACCATAGGTTTGTATGTTCTTTAAGTTCACAGTGACAGCCAGAGAAATATGTTCATAGATTCCAAGAGGACATTGAAGATTATGTATCATCAAAGAATAAAAATTAAGCCTCCCTTCTCAGCAAATAAGAGAGGGTCATGAGTGTCGCACTTTTTCTTTCCCTTTTTTTGAACAGGAAGCATATATTCATTGTATTCAGAAAACAATTACCAAAATGTCAAAAATATTTTTGTCTCTCTTTTTTTTCCTAGTTGGGGGATGGCGGTCAACGTGTACTCTACCTCTATAACCCAGGAGACTATGAGCAGACATGACATCATTGCATGGGTTAATGATATATTAGCTTTAAACTACACAAAAGTTGAACAACTCTGTTCAGGTAAGAAAGCACAGTGTGCTCTACAAATGTTTATTTTAAAACCACTTTAGAAGTCTGATTTGTTGAAAATAGATAACTTTTAACTTTGACATAAACCAGTTACTCTGAAAAAAGAGACTAATGTATGTGTACAGGAAGCATTTTTGCGTTAGTGTTAATCACGGGAAGATAAGGTACCTTGGGAAAGCATAACAAAGGCAGAGGTGAATGGGACAAATGTAGCAGGAGATACACAGAAGTAATAAAAAGGTTGGCTAAGCAAGCAAAGAATACAGTGATAGGTTTCAGTGTTTTAAAGCCACGGGGGTGGTATCTTTTCAAATGGAGAGTGGACATAACTGAAAAAGAGCCAAATAGAGAACTGACACTCCAGATGAACAAAGTTCTCCAGCTCCTTTTCCTTCCTGATGAGGTTTCTCAAATCCCTGCTGATGTTTGCAGGAAAAAAGCACAAGTGTGACTCAAGAAAAAACATGGATTTGAGGAAATGAGCCTTTAGCTGCTGTGAGGGCTTCAGAACTTTGTCAAAATCTTCCTGCTTCTCTTTAAATATAACTGAGTTATTGTTGTAAGTGTATTTCGTAATGAGCCCTGAAAAAAGGGTAATAGTTTGAATACTTCAGACATTTTGGTTAATCAGAGTGGCAACTAGAAGATAGGTGTTAAACAACAGGGTCTGTAACTAGATGACGGCTAGAAATGACACAGAAAAAGGCTGATGTTTCACTGTGAATATACATGCCCCTGGGGAATGATTTCTTTCTGATTTCCTACTGTGATTTTTAAATGTGAAGATGTTTGTGGTGGAGGAGATCTAACTTAGATTGCTACTTCCAGACAACTAACATGCTGGGAATATCTTACGAAGATAGTATCTTATCTTATGAAGACAATGCTCAAAGTACATGGAGGAGGAACCACATGACCAGATTTCAGCTCTTTCTTCATTCGGATGAAATGCATAAATTAGGTCTTATATTCATATATTTGATTTTACCTGCTGTTCTGGGTGAATTTTCTTTCTTGGAGATATTCCCTGGAAGGTGTAGATAATCCTTTGAGGTTGATAGTCTTGTAGCCTCTTCTTCAGAATTGAAAAACAGCAAGTCTCAGCTGCAGAAGTAGGTTGGATGTTTGCAGCCTTGCATGACTATAAAACTGGGGTTGAAAAAGTGCCGGTTAGAGTGCATGTAAGCAATTGATAGAAACTGAACAACTAAAGACATCAACCATGGGAAATAATCTTTTTAGCTGTTATCAAACTTTAAACTGAAGTGTTGTCTTTAGCTGTTCTTATATTTACATGTCAGGAAGTTAGCCTAAGTATTTTATTTTGGTATATATAAAGACAGTATTCACAGAGGGAGTAGCTATAGATAGATAGATACAGATAGATACATGCGTGCACACACTGAAGGAGATAGAAACATAGAAGAAAATAGACGTTTGCTCCCAAAATACCCAAAGTTTGCTATTGTTTGAAACAGGAAGCATAGTAGACAAGTTATTGACTTGTTCCTGTGTAGCTATTTAAATGCTCATAAGTAGCTGAAAGGAAGCTTTTGAAGTGAGTTCTCAATCAAGTTAAATGTGTGTGGGCTTACAAAAAAAACCCACCCAACCAAAAAACCAACTAAAACATAAAAAACTTCACCAAAATCCTTTCTGAAAATAGGGGAGAAGTGATCTAAGAAAATACTGGCTAAGCAGAATAAAATGAGTTACAGTTATGTAAGAAGATCAGATAGAGACTTCATCTGGGTGGGGCAAGGAGGGGAAAAGCATGGGAACTGTCACAAATCCACTGTCCCATTTCATTACACGGCTTCTTATACAACTTTTTCTGTGACCTACAGTGAGGATTTTGGGACATGCCACAAGGGAAGAACTGAAAAAGGGTCATCTCATTACAGCTCTTACTCCATTCTGTATAAAATTAAATCTTTTCTTCCTTTAGAATTTCCTGGATTGTATTGATTGTTACTGTTACCTGATGCTTCTATATTCTTATCTTTATGGGTGAAAGCTGTTAATTTGAATTTCCCCACATGGTTCGATAGTCGAACTTGATTGCTTACACATTCCTGTTTTTACATTCATATGCATTACAATCCAGAACGGGCTGTAGTAGTTCCTTATCTAAAGAAGCATTCTAGCACGGTGCTTCCTGTGTTCTAGAGGACTTTATTCTCTGAACTGATGAATCTAAACGCTGATAGATTATTGCAGACACTAGAGCACGGTAATCTTAGTCTTAATAGGTCCTTCCCATTTGAGACTACATAGTGCATTCCTCATGTGCAAGGCATCCGTGGTAGGGGTTGAAGACAGTTGGACAAGCAGCTTTGGGAATCTTTCTGCATTTTATAGAGTTTACTGTTTAAATGCAAAGCAATTTATTTAATGCACATATATTTTACTTAGCCTATTTCTAGTGTAGCTTTCAAGAGAGAAACTAAGGGAACAGTAGAAAAAATGATGAGCCAACTAGCAGGCAGAGCACCAGCAAGCATGTTATGGACTGCAGTTTGAGAACGGCCAGTCTAACTCATTCAGTCTGGCATTCTTTGGCTGACGTTCCTTGAACCATTGGCAGCTTTCATGAAGATTAGTGTTCGTTTCCATAAAATACAAGCATTTCTCCAGGACTTCAAAGGGAAGGAATATGTGGGAAACTCTTTACAGCTATGAAGCATTTCACAGCATTAACAGGGATCTGCAGAGCTGCTGTAACTGAAGTTTTATAACCTACTGTAAAATTGTATGGACATTTTCTTCTTTTTTAAAAAAAGCATTAAGATTAGTCATGCTGTTTGATGACTATTCAGTTCTTGTTCATTTTTGTTAATAAGGAGCAATCAAAATGCCAGAAAAAGCTAGCACAGGGCCAAAAAAGTGGGAGAGGGAAAGCAGGGGGGATGCTCTATCTGAATTAAAAGCTTGAAGGCGTTACTTTTAGGAGGTAGGAGCAACCTAGATACGGTATATGCTTATGTTGAGCACCTGGCTGTGAGACCTCATTTTGCAGGTGCCCACATTTTGCAGCCAATCTTGCAATGATTTTTGACATTCAGAGCTTAAGCAAGAAGGAATAATGTGACATTCTGCCTTTAGTAAAGGCTTTATTCAGAGCATATCTGAAGCTTAATGTGACAGTAGTTACAATGACAGAAAAAGCAGTCAGACCTTCTTTTCCTCATTGCTGTGGAGAAGTAGCTTTGATAATACACAGGCTGTAGCAATACCAGCCTGTTTCTCAATTTCCAGTTACAGGGACAGAGCTGCTAGGATGAGGAGCAGCAAAGGAAGAGGCTGGCTTAGTCATAAAGTATTTGTATTCTTTGGGAGTCTTAGATGTGGTTTTTGTCTCTGCTAAGTAGGCCGAGCAAAGTGCAGTGTCCCCTGAGCTTTCTGAATGCCTGCTGTGGTAGTGATGTGCCAAGAAAGCCAGGTTATGGATGGGTGCAGCCCTGGAGAGTCTAAATTTAGTCTGCAGCTCCTCTGGTAATTTAGTTTTGACAACTAAACAGGGAAAATCTCTCCGAGCATCTCAAAGCAGTACAATTCTCTTTGCTTTAGACACGTGTCATATTGTCAGTTTTTGGACTCTGGGTTTGATTTCCTGCAAAGTTGTTTAACCTGAACATGAAATTTATAAACCATGGTTTTAAGAGAAGGCATAGTGCATTCCCTTTAGATTTGCATTAGAGAGAGTATTTAATTTGATACATCAATGAATTATAATAGAGAACAATGGAGAAGATGTAATGTCATAGGATTCCCTGTGCAAAACACGGGTTTGGGTAATAGGAGTTTCATATGAAGTATGATACCAGCTGTTTCTTAGGAGTCATGCTATTTTTTTAAGGAATACACAGTGGCTTCTTAGAAAGAATTCTGACTAAGCAGCTTATAACTGAAATTTCTTTAGTAAGGCTGTTTTTCATCTCTAAGGAATACCAAGTGTATGTGTTGCAGGGCTTTTCATGACTTTTAGAGTGTTACATGAGAGTATATTCAAAATAAGAGTCAAACAGGAGATAGAGGGCTTGCATATGAATTAAAAAGAAACAACACAATGTGTACAAGCTATATAATGTCAAGGAAATGGTAAATGGGTAGAAAGGAAAATGTGGCTTGGAGCAAGGTATAATTTTTGTCTTAGCTATACTTCTGTGATCCTTTGAGATTAAGGAGATACAGACTCTGCCCACTCTGTGCATTTGAAAATTCTCAGTAGAATTATAAACTTGCAAATTGTCTGGCCCCCAGTTCATACAGACCTTCTGTCTTTGAGGATTTGTATGCAAGGATCAAGGATTGAATGCGGGGTTGTTTTTTTCCTTGCTTTTAATAAATGACCTTATTATAAAGAAAGCATGTGGTTTGGCATTTTCAAATTTTAGACTGGGACAGATTTTTAGACTGCTTTCTCTGCAGATGCCCTGGGTGTTGCTACAGGGAATTTCTCATGTGGTGACTGCTGTTACTAGTACCATATCCCAGTTGGTGTTCCTCCTGTGGAAATATGTAGTCCCTTTTATATATACATTTTGTTGGTGCTCTGCTGCCCTGGTGTTGTAGGAAAGCAGGCAGTGTGACAATAGGGCAGATGTCATTCTTTGTTTGTCTGCGTTACCTCTCTGGCTCGGGATCGGTGGGAGAGCCTCACCACAGCCTCTGTGGGCTGTTGTCCCTTGCGACTGGTGCTGTGCGATGGAGGAGGGTCGTTCCTGCCTTGTGGAGGGTGTCCGTGGTGTTCTGCTTCCAGGGACTGGGTAGTGCACGCCAGCCCCTCGCAGGGCAGTGCCTGTTTTCCAGGCAGCCATCGTGTCTCCGGCCCCCTGAGCCTCTGGGCAGCAGCTGGCAGCGGCGTGCCAAGCACGCTGCCTCCTGAGCAGTGCTCCGTGGGAACCAGCTCCTCTTCTCTCCACCATATGAGAGGCAGGATGAGGCGGCTGGAGAAGAAAGGTGTTGGCCAGACAGAGAAATGGTGAGCAGGACTATTTTTTTTGAAAGTCAGTCGTGTAAATATACACACAGACGCGGTTTATTCTGTGGGTTAGCTGCATAGGATTTGTGTTTTCATGTCTCAGAAAGTGTATTTTGCTCAATGCCTATATAAACCTATAACTTCCTACATACTAAAATCTGCATTATAGGACCCTGTTGGAGCATTTGGTGCCGGCATTTCTCTACAGCTCAGTGCACCTCAGAAGCCAAAGCATGTTTCCATGTTGGTGATTTTGGTTTTTTCCCAGTTTGCAGCCTTGCAAGGGCTGGGTCTCTGTTGCAGCTTGGGAACATGATTAAAACGTGGCTTGATCCCGTTTGCACTCTGTAACCGAGGCATGTTTCAAGGAACTGGCATGTTGTCTTGAGGTCATGCAACACAGAGCATACTCAGTGTCAATGACTCTCTAATGTCTTCCATATGATATTTAGGATTAGAGGGATACAGTGAATGTTAATGATTGAATTTAAATCATTTCCAAAACTTTCTGGGGAAGCTTGCAAAGCAGTATCATGAGATTCCCAGCCAATAATTTATTTTTTTTAAATGTCACTCATTAAGAATTCAGGAGGAATAGAACTTGAACAAGGTTTTCATTTTTTAAAAATAATTATTTAATTACTCATAGCACTCACTTGCAGTCAGTTGCTTGATTTCCCTCTGGTTTAAACAGCTTGTTAGATTTTGTGTGGTACATTTTTTAGGCACGATGAGTTACGCAGCTATTTTAACTTAAATGGGAACTGTGTTTTCTGAAATTGTTCTCATCTTCCTGTTTAAAAATTAATGAATTCCAAAATAAATTATTGCCAAAAATTTAAGTGTTAAAAACTCTGCTATGTATAATTTAGGAGCAGCTTAATGATTTACATATTTAAGAAAAAGAGAATACAAGTTAACACAGGGGAAACCTCCCTCCAATATCCATAATTTAAAATGATAAGTGGATATTCTGGATTACGTCACATGCATGCCCTTCATGTGTGGAACAGGACTTTTGGAAGCAGATGTCATTTAGGTGCACGGTTATCTTGGGGGCTGTTGATAAGGCTGGTAGGAGGTACTAGGTTTGTGTAGGCTGTTTCCTGTGGTGGCAGCACTGCTTTTGCGAGCTCCCACCTGTACACAGGCACTCGCCCTGCCCTCTTTGAGGCAGCTGTGCTCATGCAACTGTGAGCAAGAGGGCAGGGCTGCACTCTAATCTATGTCAATTGCAGGGCATTTTAAGTGCCCTCCCAGGACTGTTGCTGGGAAGGGTGAAGCTAGGCAAGAGTGGCTTCAGTGTGGCAGTACCTGAGCTTATATTTATAGTGTTTCTACTAAATATTTTATTAGCATAATAAGTTCTAACTATAGTATATTAAAAGCAGCTAGTTTGCAAATAAAGTTTTCCTTTTCATTTATAAATGTATGAACATCGATGCTAAAGAAAACCAAGGGTCTAATCTTGGTTTCAGATCTCTAGTCTGAAATCCAGAAAGTTGACTGAGTGGTAAAAACTTGTTGCAAACAGGATCCTCTTGTCTTCATTGTTGCCTCCTTTAATTTCCTTTTGATTTAAATAGTCAGGAGCAGAAGTATTTTTGATAATCAAGAAAATACTTCTTGGCATTTGTGGATTCATCAGCCTCCAGATGGTGAAGGAGAGGAGAAAAACTGAAAATCTCTAATGATGCAGAGTACATATGCTCCACAGCAAACTAAGTCAGCATGGACAGTCTGGGAAAGAAACATAGAAGCGGGGAAGGAGATATACAGGACAAAAGCTAAAATTAGTTCAACATTGGTTACTGCAAGGGGCTAGTGGAAGATTATCTGCAACTCTGAAAATGCCGTAAGATACTCAGCTTTTATAGATTTGGTAGTAATTTTCAGCTTTACCACTGCATGTGGCAAAATTCTTCAATTGTAATAGCTTTAAATAACCACCTTTTCAATTCTGAGTTTGTTCTTTTGTGTCTGAATTCTGCCCCGGCATCCCTTCCGCTCCTGTGGCAGCTGCTTGCCCAGCCTGGTGGATGCAATGCCCTCTCTCCACTTGCTGCCTGCCCTGCCGCAGGCCTGGGATGCCCGGGAAACACCTGCAAAGCCCTGATGCTGCTGGGCTCTTTCTGCTCGCTAATGGAGCTAAAAATAGCAACTGCTGGGGGTGATTTCAGCACAGCCGCCTTTGCAGGCTTGTTTCAGAGTCTGGCCTGTGAATATCTTCCGTAACTAATGGCTGCATCAATATTCTAGATCAAAACACAAAAGGACTTTTAGCCAGTGATTCTAAATTGCTTGTTAGCTAATAAAGGATTAGAGATTTTTAGCATTGATCCCTCTTCTGCAGTGCCACCAGCTGTACTTTGCATCTTTCATTTGAGTAGATGTCAAATTATTTCTTTTTGTGTGTTTGTGCATGTGTATGCATATAGAAGTTTTTTGGTCAGAGAGAGAGATTTATTGTGAGAGCTATTCTGGTAGTGTGTTTTCAACTTCTCTGTACACATTTCATAAGATTTAAGTTTGGGGGTCTTTTTGGTTGGGTTTTTGGGGGGTGGAGGGAGGATTGTTGAGGTTTTTAATTTTTTTTTTCCCCAAAAATGTAGGGAAGTTTTTTAATACTGAATAAAATACAGTAGCATAAAAATTCTTTTGTTTGTGTAAATTATGCAAGAGGTATGCCATAAGCCATAATGTCTTTATCTCTACTGTCATTTTCTTCGTATTCCATTAAAAAGATTCCTTTCTCATGCACCTGCATTGAGACATCAGTTGTGTAGTACATTGGATAGACCTAAAGTGCTGTCCTGTGTGCAGAGGGCCACATGGATATGCTGTGGCTGTAAGATAAAGGCACTGCAGTCTCACATCACTTAAGTAGGGCTCTTCTTTCTGCTGCCTCCGGGAAATCTCAGCCAGTAGTGTCCCCATTCTGTTGTGCTGGTGTTTCCCGTTTAAATGTAATCTGACAGCTACAAGCTTTAGGGGGTAAAATTTTAAATTATAAATAAAGGCCTGTGTAATATTAAATACATGCATAAGCTCGATGTCCAAAATGAGGTAGTCTCAGTTGACTGTAATGATATTTTTACTTTCTCCTGTTCCTGTGGTAGGCAGGTCTCTGGCTTTTTGGAGTTGGGAGGAATTTCCTCTCTTTGTAGTTCAGTGTTTAGTTCAGTCCATGTTTCTGTGTTGCCTCTACACTTCAGGAAGGAGTATTTTAATGAACTGTATTTGCCAGTGTAATAAAATCCTCCTGTTGGGGAGACGGCCCAGCAGCCGCTCCAGTGTTGTGTCAGAGAACAGGTCTGTGCTGCCATGTGGATGCAGTCCAGTGTTTTCTGCCCTCCAGTGTTGTGCAGACCCAGGACCACCTCCTGGCTGGCAAAGGCACAGAAACAACTGCCAGCAGGATGGGGAGAAAACACAAGGAAATACCCTAACTAGAGAGAGACTATCTAAAGGCATGCAGAAGGAATTTGCATTACCAGCAGAAGGAGAAAAATCTCATGTGAACACTTTGGGCTTCTAGTTTTCTAAAAGGATCTAGATGAAAGGTTGTGCAGTGCATTTTTAGAGCCTCCAGACAATTACTTGGATATCAGAGTAAAGCTTATAATTGGGGTATGGGGAGGATGAAAGGACAGAGTTAGGAACAAATTCAATTTATAACATTAAATGATTGCATAATAATCCTTTTGCATTAAATTAAACAATAATAAGTGTACTCAAGCTATGCATTATCTGTATATCCATGCTTTTAACTGTAATGTAATTTTTCCATTGCCATGTATTTACAAGTTCTCTTGCTAAGGATGAGTTTTGAATAAATAATTGTGTTTATAGATGCAAATTTGTCATCTGATGCTTGTAACTTGCCAGAAGGCTCCTTTTCCTTTGGGGAATATTTTACTTTGATTCCTAATCATATCAAGACCATTGCAAACAGCTAAGCACAAGGTGTCCTTGGAAAACGGGATTTTATATTAACTGTTTTCCCCACAAAGCTGGGCAACGTGAACAGATTCTTTTTTTTTAAATGGCAGTGGTTTTCAGCACTAAAGCTGGATCTTGGTAAGTCCCTTAGCAAAATTTGTGTTGGTATTTTAGAGAGCATTTTTCGACCCTACTTTTAAACTCTACTTCTCTTTGGGAAGTTACAATCTCAGTAACCCTTCTTATGATGGCTGACTGGATACAGAGAATGAGAACTATCTCATGCGTAAAGTTGGTCCTGTCAAAACATATGCATACCCATGGAGAAAAATGACTTAAAGTTCAAGTTATTGTTGACTCTCCTGTAAAACTGGGCAAGCCAGGTGTCTGCTTTGTTAATTTGGTTTCTCTGTGAGCACTCAGAAATATTTGTGATAAAAAGTCGTTGTTGATGCTGGGCTGAACTGTTAGGTGAGATCTGGACACTTCTTTGTCAAAACTGATCTGCCCTAAAAGCACAACAGTCTTTTTTGTGGAAGTGAAATTGGACTTGTCAGGGCTAATCAGGCAATCACTTCCCTGCCCTGATGCTCAAGCATAGGGGCTGCACCCTCTACAGCCCTCTGTGGGCCTCACTGAATCTTTGCTGAGTATAGAGAAAGCATTTTGTAGAAAACTCCTCTGAAGAAGAAAGAAAATTGCTTTTCCTCTGATTTCCTCAAATATTTTCATCCTTTATTTCTAAACACTTGAGTGTGTCAACAGTAAAGGCTTTGCAAATGACAGTGGCATGATGGTGTAGGAGGAAGCTCCCTGCATGCAAGAAATGCTGTCTCTATTAGCTATCCTCAGGATGCTGGTTGGAAATTTTTCAATATATTTCCTCCTTTGTCCTGGATTAGTTACACACACACCCCTACCCTCTAAGTTCAGAGAGCTCTCAAAGCTGAACTTAGGAACCTTGCTGTATGAGTGAGAACTAAAGCTGTCGGGCCAGCTTTGAAAGCTATGGGTGGACTATGCTAAAGTCTGCTTATTTAAATGCTTTTCTCAGGAAATGAAAATCAGTAAGGATGTTCATTACAAAGGGGTGGGAACTGACTAGTATGTTTTAACAAGCTGGAGCCTTGCAATTAATATTTTTTTTTCATCATGGTTTGATATAATCTTAAATAACTGCCTTGGACTTGTTCGGCATTTGGTACAAGCGCCAGAAGAAAGATGATCCTGGCTTGTTTGAATTCAGGAGACTGTGGATCGAGGAAGCTTATTAAGAGATTTTCGTTTTCACTGTTATCTTCTCATTGTATGGACAGTCCTACTGTGTACAGGGACTCCAAGAGCATCCATTTCACTTTGCATTAGTCGTGGTGATTCCTCGGATGGTGCACAACAGTGCATCGTGCATCTAGATTGAGTGGAAAAGAACCACTTGAACATGTCACTGCTCAATGCATTAAGATAAGCAGGTCTTGGGTGCATAGTGTTAGGCTGAATTACAGCAGGGGCTTATTCAGCACTGTTGCTTTCTGCTCATGCTTTCTGCTAATGACATGAAACACCATTTGGTCTTAGCTGGGTGCATCTGGATTAACGTAAATGCATTCTCTTGTTATAGGAGCAGCTTACTGCCAGTTCATGGACATGCTGTTCCCAGGGTGCATTAGCTTGAAGAAAGTAAAGTTTCAAGCAAAGCTGGAGCATGAGTACATTCACAACTTCAAACTTCTGCAGGCATCATTTAAAAGAATGAATGTGGATAAGGTAGGCATTCTGTATTTGTATTTCTATCACTACATGTTTTAGCAGTTACATAAATTGTGTAAAATTAATAAATAAGGGAAACAAACTTCAAAATACTTGAAAATCCACTTTTTCAACTTTTGGATGGGGAACTGGAATTGTAAGTAGTGTATGAAGATGTTCTTGCCCTTTCATCATCTGAAAAGGGTGTTTGGGTGTGAAGGAAGAAGTTTGGCATTTGGCTCCATTTAGGTACAAATTGAAAATTGAGTCCATATGTCTGCTGAGGAGTTGTGCCATTCAGCTCATTATATCTTAATATCAGAGACCCTTCGATAAAACACCATGTGTTGCAAATTCCTTGTCATCAGTGAATCTTAGTTTTTAGAAAAGTGAAATTATTGGTGACCTGAATTTCCAACAAAACGACTTGAAAATATGCTGTTCTTACAAGTATTACATGTTTTTTGTCCAAAGCAGGGTTTAAGGAATTTAAATTACTCAAAAGCTGGAATAATTTACCCAATGATTTAATAGATTGGGCAGCATATGTGATCTTGTAAAGTTAAGAATGGAAGTCTCTGAGGAAATGCTTGTTCAGCCTTGAGGTATTTGGTTTATGCTTGAATGTGAGAGTTTGACAGACTCACCAATATAAATTAGTGTGCTGATAAAAGTGAATAATAGAAGTTACATTGTCATGCTTATAGTTTTACACTGATGCACTACCTGTTTACCGTTTTAAGGTTTTGCCCTGGCTTTTAGCGTTGCCTTAGTCTGAAATTTAAACAGTCATAATAGGGGAGTCCCTTAAGACTTCTATGAAGCACTGGAAAACCCTCATTGTTTCATGAAATGTTATGGATACTTCTATTTACAGTGTGATTTGCTAGTGAAACATTGGAAAGGCTAATGTAGTGAAAATTGTCAGTTTTCCTGGAGGGAGCAAATTTACCATACCTTTTTAATGTGGAGTTAAGATACAAATGGAGCAACCTGAAAAGACATGCAAAATGCGATGTTAATTCTTGCAGAAGCATCACAGATTTATAAAATGCTGTACAGTTGGCTTAATCTTGAAGAAGAAATGATAACCTTTTTCCAGCTGAAAATTCAGTACATTCAAGAGGCATTAAGGCCCACCTAACTTGGCTCTTTAGTCAGCTGCATGAATTAAGCAAAGCAGGGCAGCTCTCCTGCAGCTGTGGTCCCTGTCTGCCCCCAGTGTCTGGGAACCGTGAGTACTGTAATACTGACTGAAGGCACCTTTTGGAGGTTTCATGTCTGTGAAAAATTTCTAAGATATTGATATGGAGACATCCTCATAGCCTTTCCTTTGTTTTACTAGAACTTTATAGGCATTTAAGTCAACTTCTGCATGTCCACAAACTGTTCTATATATAGCTATATGTGGAATGGAAAAAAATTACAGGGTTAAAACCTCAGGGTTGGTTCATATGATGACCATGTGCTACCAAAATGCAGGTTGGTTTGAACTTTAGCATGTCTTGGAAAAGCTGCTGGGTTTTGTAGTTCAAATAGTAGGACGGAGAGCAAGAAACTTCTGTCTGGAGTTTTTGAAGAATTGTTTGTTTGTAGTATGTCAAACTGTACCATGTCCATTAAAACCAGAAATCCCTAGTTGGCTGAATATAGAGTTACTCCCAGAACAGTGTCATTCATCACGGGATGTACCCATGGGATGTAAGGGAGTACCTCTGTGGAACAGCAGCTGTAAAGGCTTGCATATACCTGTATTGCTACGTCAAAGGCAGGGTCTCATTGGTTTTTGTTTTCATTTTTTAAGAGCACTTGCAAATTGACCCATTCTTTTAGGAACAAAACAATGGCAGAGGTTTATTTGTTGATGCAGTTAGTAGATCTTTTTAAGTGTGTATATGTAATTTTTATATTTAAAAATGGCAGTGACATAATACTGGATATTAATATCTACCTTTCAGGTAATTCCTGTGGAAAAACTGGTCAAAGGGCGCTTCCAAGACAACTTAGATTTCATTCAATGGTTTAAGAAGTTCTTTGATGCTAACTATGATGGGAAGGAGTATGATCCTGTGGAAGCTCGACAAGGCCAAGATGCTCTTCCTCCACCAGATCCTGGTGAACAGATCTTTAACCTGCCCAAAAAGTCTCACCATGCAAACTCTCCAACTGCAGGTATTTTGCATCTTAAAGAATTGCGTTTCTGTCTCTGAAGACAATTATAAACTGTGGTCCACTTTACATAAATACTAGTTAAAAATTACTTCCTTGTGTGTTTGCACCATCCTTTTTGCCTTATCATAGGCTTAGCATCTTGAGACAGCAGAAAGTTAACATCCTGTGTGTTCTAGTGTGGCCCAGCCCTACTGAGCATAGGGTCTCCTCCACTGAACCCCTCCATGTAAATGACATGGACTCTGGTAACATCTGATGGTGGAGACAAAGGCATTTAACCATCTTGTTGCTGAATGTGTTACGTGCAAGTGTATTCAAGAACATTAAATGGACTGTGTTCCTCTTTCACACCTCTACCTTTACAGGAAAAGCACAGCTTTTTTACAGCTTGCACAGGCTGATTTATTTTTTAATTTTTATGGTGAGTAAAGTGTTTCCAAATCTTAACAGCTGACCAAAAGAGCAAAAATTACTTTATATTTGGTTTTATGTGTGCTTATTGTTTGGGTATGCTAGTCCTCCTAACTGAACAACATACAGCTATTGCTCTTTCACAAAGACACCTCAGTCTTCTAATATTTTATTTTGTGCTTGTATTGGGTTTTGCTAGGATAGAGATAACACTTCAGCGGAGATTGATGCTAAATTTTGAATTTAAAACCAAAACAGTGTTGATAAGGCATGGATATTTTAATTATTGCTAATCAGTGCTTACATAGAGTCAAGGCTTTTTCAGTTTCTCATATTGCCTTGCCAGCAGGCAGGCTGGGGCTGCCCAAGAAATTTGGAAGGGACACAGCCAGCGCAGCTGACCCAAATAGACTGAACAGATGATCCATACCACATGGCATCGTGCTCAGCAAGAAAAGCTGGGGGAATAAGGAGAAGGGTGGGGAGGGATGTTCAGAGTTAAAGCATTTGTCTTGTCAAATCACCATTATGGGTGATGGAGTCTGGCTTTCCTGGAGATGGGTGAATTCCTGCCTGCCCATGGGAAGTGGTGAATGAATTGTTTGCATGGCTTTTGTTTTACCTGTTAAACCACCTTTATCTCAACCCATGAATTTTCTCACTTTAGCCCTTCTGAGTTTCCCCCCCATCTCACTGCAGGGGACGATGAGCGAGCAGCTCTGGGGGCTCAGCTGTCTGCTGGGGTTAAACCACAACAGTGTTTCTGGAACAGGCCAAGGGACTAAACCTGATCTTTGGTGTTTGTGTAATGTGGGTGTGACTAGTCACTAAGCAGATGCCATTTTTGTTAACTGAGAATTAAGTGAATGGGAGAGCAGCTAACATTTAACAAAAAAAAAAAAATAGTCACTAGAAAAGTGTTACTGGACATAGGTTTGTGCATTTGGAAGAACACATGCATGCACACCTAATTCCTGTATTGGTTTGTCCTGGGTTTATGCTAACCCATTCCTCAAATAAGGATTAATATTAAGTTGATTTTAAATCTGTGACCTGTCCTCTCACGGGCTCGGTTTGCACCAGCACTGGCAAAGGGAAGGGGCGGGTGTGAAGCACCCCCTCACTTTTAGGCCGCCTTATGCTCTGGAATCCTACCCAGATTTCAGTGTTCTGCTCTGATCTCTTCTGACGTCAAAGTGGGGCATACTTGGCCAGCTGCCTTCAGCTCATTAGTGCTTCCAGGAAATGGGGCACCTAATAGCAGGCCAGTGCTACTCTGGGCTTCTAAAGCTTGTTTACATCTTTGTTTTGCACCGTCTTGTGTGTGAACTTCTGAATTTCAGGGCCTGGCGTGCTCCGATTTCCCATGTGATGTCTTGCACTCCCTTTGGAAACAGAAAACCCAAGTGCTAATGTCAAGATGTTGTCCAATTCAGAAATTGGAAAAGACACTTTTATTAAACACAGACTTTACTGTGCTTGTTAATTCTTCTTACAGATGGTCTCTTCTTCCCAAAGTCACAAATATGTCATCCAAATTAAAGCTGTGGAGGTGACAATCCTACAGAAATTGAATAGCTACTGGAGTGGAACCAGCCAGCCGATATGGAGGCTAGCGCACTGATGTCGTGTTGTGTTGTTGGTTGTATGAAGAGCATGTCCTGTGCCTTCCCAGCCTTTGCATGGAATTGTACAACTGAGATAGTATGATGAGTTTTGATAAGATCCTGTGGCTGTGAGAGTTAGCTTTTTCATGGAGAACTTCCTTCATTATTAACTTAAATATTGTCCAGAAGTATGACAGGCAGGACACTAGTTTAATTTCTGAGCTGAGGATGGTGGGGTATGGACATTACATGATGCTGGGTGAAATGAGAGTTCTGGCTTTTCTTGCTGCTTGCGTTTCAGAACAGAATTAATTCAGTCAGGTGTCAGTCATTCCATGCACATATTGAATTCTGGGTGAGCACATTGTCATGGCACTGATGTATGGTCCCTCTGTGCCTCGCCTCACCACATTACAGAATGTTAGAAGGAATGGGAGCCTTTACTGATGCTCTGGGAGGAGTTCTGTGTGCATCTGCAAACTTGTGTGTGCCTCATCTCCTGCTGTTTGGGAGTAAATTGGGATGATGCGGAAGCAAGTTTTGGGCAGCTGGGAAATTACCATGAAAGATGTGCTTCTATACCTCTGTCTTGTGCACATGCATATTTAGCTGGAAGTGAAGGAGTATTCATTACAGCTGCTATAGGAACCATAATATACAATATATATATGGTTGGCCTTCTGGGCTGCAAGTGCACGTTGCCAGGACATGCTGAGCTTCTCAGCAACCAACACCCCAGGTCCTTCTCAGGGCTGCTCTCAGTCCATTCTTCACCCAGCCTGTATTTGTGCTCGGGATTGCCCTGACTCAGGTGCAGGACCTTGCACTTGGCCATGTTGAACTTCATGAGGCCTGCACAGACCCACCTCTCAGGCCTGTCGAGGTCCCTCTGGATGGCATCCCTTCCCTGCAGCGTGAGACCACACCACAGCTTGGTGCCATTATTAGTTTGTGTGATTTGCTCTACATTAACACTGAAGCTTTGAAGTTTCGGTACTGCCTTGTCAGTTCATTAGGAAAACAAAAGGAAGCCCTAGTGAGAAAAAATAAAGAACCCAGAAGATCTTTCAGCATAATCCAAAAGTTTTTAAACAGCGTGCAGTGGACATACCTAAATGTACGCATCTATTGCTTGGTGTCAGGAGCAAGCAGATATATGGGTACATTCATATTTGGGGGTTTGGCAGGCTTTAAAATATGCCTATTCTAAATTGATCAGATATATGTATTTCTAAAGGAATCATTTATTTTAGCTACTAGAAGTTTCGTATGCATTTCAGGTGATTCCAGTTGCTCCATGGAGCTTCCAGTGCCCTTTGACAGAGTTTTGGGCTTGAGTGATTTAGGAGGTGCTTATTAACTATTCATAACTGCTTTATAACAGTGTTCTAACAATGTATTTTCAGAGGTAGACTAAGATACATGTCCTTGAGTTAACAAGTCGTCAGATCCCTACAGACTGCTCTGAACACTTACCCAAAAAGGTACTGGCATGAGTTAAAATTATTTTTGATATTTTAATCAAACACTAAAGCTTGACAGGACCCCTGGTATCAGGTAGCTGCTCCCTGTACCTGTAAATGGATATTAACTTGTATCTCTATAAATGCAGAGTGTGGTCTTGATTTAATTTGTAAAATAAACACTTTTAAAACAACCCAAAACTCTAGAAATCTAAAATTGCAGCGGATTTTGTGTTAATTGGTGAGCAGGCCAGCAGCCATAGCCCTTCCCCTTCCAAAGGTGATCCTACTGGGGAAGTCATCGCAGGTCAAGGATAATGCAGCTCGGGAATGGAAGCACAAATAGGTCCCTACAACTAATCTGCTGTGCCACCCTCGCGTTGCCTTGTCCCTTCCTTCAGAGACAGACCCAATTTGTGGCTGAGCTGACGGAGCTGCCGTGGGTGGATGGGTTTGGTAACATGCAACAGTCTGCTTCTAGAAACAGCAGGAACATCTGGGATTCACCAGGTGGATGCAGCTCCCAGGTGGGAAAATGAGGGTCTTCTCATCCTTCAAGGAGCAGAGCCAGCAGCACAGACCACTGCTGTAGGTTCTCTGGCAGCAGCACCACAGCTGCTTTTAGATCTAATGCCATCTGCCAGCCCTGAGCTGACTTTCGATCTCCTACAGCCTCTGCTCTTCTCTAATGCAGTGGTAAACAGCCTACTGATGTAGAGTCAAAATTGTGCTACAGGATTAACATATTAGGGCGCTGTTGTTTGTGCCAGTTCTAATGCTCCCTGCGGGAAATAGCGGAAAAGGCTTCATCTTATCAAATTGAAAATAGTGATCAGGTTGCCGGGATTTTAGCTTAGTGTCTTATGTAAGTATTCCTGTATGTTAGAGCAAATCTCCATGGAGCACTCTAGTGTGTGGATGTGGGGTGTCAAAAATAACACGGGTAAAAGACAGCTTAATAAAATTAATTATTTATGTGTTAGCTAAAAATGTGAGAGGTTCTTAGATCTGAAGGCTGTTTGATTTTTTTAGTTTGAAATATTCAGTGAGAGCAGGATGACTAAAGCAGAGCTGGAAAATACTGGAGGATCACATGAGGGCTAAAAATACTCACTCTATGACAGGGAAAATAACCAGGGCAGAATGAACTGTTCGTGCATGAATGCATTATATATAATGTGCCATCGAAAAGCCAATTGCACAAGAGAAATAGTGATTTTCTGTAGGGAAATGGTATAAGCTGCTGTGGCAGATGTGCTATAAATTAATTTTGAGGGATAAAAATACTCAGCAAAACCAGTCTTTATTTTAGCAGCTAGTGATACAATTAGGACTCCTGGGAGGCTAGAGAACTCCTAATGCCTTTTTTTTGCTTTCCACGAAGACTTGCTACCTTTTTCCCCAGTGGCAGGCAGTAGGTGTTGGCAATGGCAATCTCTGCTCGCGGTGGTGCAGTGCTCCAGGACAACGTGGCAGAGCTGGAGAGGGGAAGAGCTGCAGGGTGACAAACTGAAAGTGTTTTCATCCCTAGTTCATACAAGGCCAAGGAATTGTACTAACCGATGGGAACAGCATGTGCAGTGACAGTGCTGGCCTGGGAGGTAGAGTGGCTCAGCTGTAATACAGACACATGTCCCCTGCCAGCATGAGGAGAATTTAATTTTTAAACCCACTGAGCTTGAGAATTTAGACCAGGAGGCAAAGCTCCTTGCAGTGCAGGAGCCAGGGCCTTTTTTGAACAGAGGTGATTGTGTTTGGAAAAGCAGTGGTGAAAATGGCTATCTTAATTTTCTGTGTACTGTGGGTGTGGTTTGAGTGTCTGTGTTGCACAAATGTTTGCACAGTCTTTCATTTTTCAACGTGCATTTCTTTGCAGATTTTTTTTCAGATTTTCCTTTTGGGACTGCTTTCTCCTTATAGCTAAGCAGACAGTGAGATTTTAGAAAATGCAGGTTTTTAAGAGCATTTGAAATTTTAAATTGTATTCTTCTGTTAAGCCCATGTGGAATGGTTTCATACATTGAAGATATATGTTTGACTACTTAAAGATACTTCTAGAGCAAATAGAGGTTTCAGTTGAGAACAAGTAGTAGTTGGTGAGTATTTTAAATAATAAATAAATACTGGTTATTTTAAATGTAAAGTCTTCATTTATGATGGGGGAAAGGCTTTGGTTCGTTCCCTTCTATCAAATATTGTATTAAACACAAACTGAGGGAGTCATGCCGTCAATAAAATCTTTTTCATTTGACAAGTGGACTCCATTGGACTTTCTTGTTTGGATAGTTCTGTTGAAATTGTGAAAGTTTCAAGTACTTGTACACACTTCTCTTTGCCAGCTGTCTGGCAGAGAGGATGAATCTAGAGCTCACCAGGCTGTACTGGACCAGCAGCAGTTTTGGGGAGCTAGGGGACAGAAGGGTCCTGCCAGCCAGAGGAAAGTAGTACTGCAAAATAATTAGGACAGCTGCACCGCCGCATGTTGGGATTCTGAAAGTCAAGTCAGATTTTGTCTGAGGTCATTTAATTCCCATTAAGCATCATTTGTCATCGCTTATTCCATTAAGTGTCCCTAAGTTGAGCATTTTCTTGTGTCCTGGTGTAGCTACAACAATAGGAGTGTGTGAATATTAGTTCATCTACTGTTCTCACTCACTTGGTTTAAGCGGGTGGAGAGTTTTTCTTTAGCTTGTGAAGAAATTACTGTGGCCTCTTGTTGGGTTTGGTTTTTCTCCTATGGCATGAGTCAGGAATATTCATTTTATGAAATCCTTTAATTTGACTAAAATAGACTGTGAGTGATTCCCAAATTCCACTGAAGCAGTAGTTGTGTGGGCTCAGCCACGTCTTGTGCTTGCTCAGGGCTTCCATTGCTCTCCACACTCTCCTCATGCATGTCCACACTGTATTTATGCACGTGTTTTCTTGAAATTTTACATAAATATTTAATAGCATACTAATTACTCATATAGCTTCAAGGAAGATTTCTCCCTAAATACTAAGTAGGTTTCTTGTCTACAAGGCTGTGCCTGTGATGCAAAGAGAACTGGAATTTGCAGCCTAGCCTTTTTGTACCCAAACCTGCACAGTGCCAATATCCACTGTTTTATGTTGCAGAAGTTTACATCTGTTTGTAGAACGTACGTATTTAGCAAAAAGAATAGTGAAGCTGAAACTGTGTGGGATACATTTAATTACGGTGGACTGACCAGTAATTGTTTCTGGAGTACCACAGATGGGAAACCTCTAATGTACTTCAAAGCTGGCTCATCTTAACTTAATTCAGTACAAGAACAGAATAATTTGTCTTTCAGCTGTGAATTTACTTTTCTCATCTCTGCTAGTGTTATGTGGGCAGGTACAAAAAGTTATCCAGGTGCTAATTGAAGCAGCTGCGATACTGTTTACAAAAAAATTCTTATTGGAACCCTGCATTGACCTAAAATCAGAGCATGCTGTCACAGAAGTTCTCACAGAACCGTGCAGGTGGGAAGACACCTCTGAGATCATCCAGTCAGACTGCTCTGCTGAAAGCAGGGTCACCTTGAGCTGGTTGCCGAGGACCAGTCATGTTTTGAGTATCTCCAGGGTTGGAAGCCCCTCGACCTCTCTGGACAGTTTCTTCCAGTATTTGATAACCCCCAGAATGAAGAAGTTTTTTCTTATGCTTAAATGGAATTTCTTGTGTTTCATTTTGTGCCCATTGCCTCCCATCCTTTGGGGACCACTGAAAGGAGCCTGTTTCCTATCTTCTTTGCACCCTCTCTTGAGGAGTAGATAAGATCCCCCCCAAAGCCTCCCTTGTCCAGGCTGAACAGACCT
The DNA here is from genome assembly GCA_013397775.1 of Eulacestoma nigropectus. NCBI lineage: Eukaryota > Metazoa > Chordata > Aves > Passeriformes > Eulacestoma > Eulacestoma nigropectus. Next base: position 49,779 of record VZTE01002788.1, on the reverse strand, counting down.
AGCTTTCTGGCTTGGCTCGTATGTGATGTGCTCCATTGCCTTAGTCTTTGTTGGACTCTCTCCAGTTCATCCATGTCTGTCCTGTACTGAGGAGCCCTGAACTGAACTGAGTATTCCTCATGTGCCTCACCAGTGCTGACTAGAGGGGGAGAACCACCTCCCTGAGCCTGCTGGCAATGCTCTTCCCAATGCAGCCCAGGAGGCTGCTGGCCTTCCTTGCTGGAAGGGTGCTTTGCTGGGTCATGCTCAACTCAGTGTCCACCAGCACTCCCAAATCCTTTTCTGCCACAGTGCTTTCCAGTCTTCTGGCTGCCAGCACATTCTGGGGCATGGGGATGTTCCTTTCCAGGGAAGGGCCCTGCATTTCTTTGTGAACATCAGCAGTAAGCTTGAAGAGGAATTAATAATGGCAAACAGTTATGATGCTGATTACAATGCAATTCTCTCGCTAATCAGGGAACAGAGATGATTATTTGATACTTTTTATGTAAAATACCTCTATAAAATTTTGTGCTTTCTCAGAATGTGTAAATGGGTTATATATAAAAATATTTTCATGGAAGGTATGATGTTGGAAAGAATTTAAACTGCTTGGATTATATAGTCCCTCTGAGCAGTGCATTAGGAGTTATTCCATTATTGCACTAATTGACTGCAAAACCATTACTCAACACCAAGTCATTAAGTCTATCAAGATCTCTCGTCTCTGTTTAGATATCTGGCTGTTACAAGTACTTATCATTACTCTACCGACCAGCATCCTTTAATTATTTTATGAAATTAGGCTTCTCCTAGAATGGAAGCTTACCTCTGAGCTGATTATAAAACTGATGCCTCAGAATGAATGTGCAGTAAAGCTTTTTTTTTTCCTGCAGGAAATTTTAAATTAGAAATCCCTAAGCATTTTCTGTTGCAATTAAGTTCTATCCAGCTGTCGCTGATACCTTCTAGTAACTAGTTAGCTGGTTTTTATCTGTGTTACTCAAATTGGAATAGTGTGGTCATTTAAGAGCTGATTGTGAACAGTGGAGCAAAAGTCGATTTCTTTTGATTTGTCTGGACTTCATAAAGCTTAGTAACACTTTGCTGTAGAGATTCAGAAGGCTTTGTTATTTTCAAAGGAGGGCAGAATATAATGCCGTGTGTTGGTGCTGCAGACACTGGGGATGGGGCTTGCTCAGCACGCTCTGGGAGGGCACCTCAGCTGCAAATTAGAGAGAATACTTCGGGATCAAATGTTTGTGCCTGGTCTGTCCTTAGCTGTCTTTGTGCCAGCTTTAAAGCATTTACTTTTCAGTTGATACCCTGAACCTGCATCTTGTCATTGTAGAATACAATAAGAAGTAAATGTTGATGCTTTGGTCATTAAATAACTTGAGACCCAACTAGAATGCTAGAGTAAAAGTGATTTTATCTCATGTGTGTGTTTTTCTTGTGTATTTTGACATTAGTTTTCTTCTGTTTATCTGCTAATCCAAATGAAAATTATTTTCCTGGCTTTGAGAATATTTTAGCAATCCTGCTCGGGATTTTTAGTTTTTAATCCTGCTGCTGATTTTTAGTTAGTCAAAATATGGGCTGAACCCAGAAAGCATTGAAGGCAGAGTGCTAAAGTTTAGGCAATTTCATAAAGAAAAATAGCAGCAAAAGATCTTGGCATTTTTAATGTTTTTCCACAAATGATTTATTCTTTGCTGATCTAAGTATGATGTGAAAAAAAGTTTCATTTCAAACATATACACAACACTGAATTTTCCCAACTTTACCAAGCCTCTGTACTATATCTGAAATCTGCTAGAGAAGAGTTTGTGTATGCAATAGACATGGAAGCTGTTGGGAGTCACCAGTTTCTAAAAGAAACAAAACCAAAAAAAAAAGCACCAAACAAAGGGGAAAAAAACACAACAAAACCACAAAAAACCCCACCAGTATGTTTTTTTTTTTTCCTTATCTGTCTTATGTTAAAGAGCATAGAAAAGGAGGATGGCTATCTTGCACAGAAATGTTTACACATGCTAACTGAATTATCAAGTTGTTTGTTTGTGTTCTGTTGGCGTTAGGTGACCCAGTTATCCGTAGGGGTGGGAGGAGATGCTTGCTACAGAGGGAGGCCTGTGGCTAAATCAGGAAAGCTTAAGCTTGATTAAATAACCCATTGCTGCTCTCCTTTCCCATCACTTTCCAATGAACCACTGTCACAGTTCTAGGTCAGTGAGAGTCTGTGAGCTCCATGGTCTGGTCCTATGGACAGCCCCACAAGCTGTCTCTTCCTCTCCCTGCCTCCTTGCAGTTTCTTCCTAGTAATGGCTTTTTTTCAATGCATTGGGTTTACAGTGAATTGCTTTATTAAAGCATTGTCTGACACTGGGGATACATTGTGGAAATGACAACTTAGAACAATTTGTAGTGTGCCATAAATCAAATAATCCTATGGGAGGAGCAGCTGGCAAGGCGTGGGGTAGAAGGTGGCTGCTGAGAAAGCCAGGGCAGAATCCCTCTGGAATTGGTGAACTGCAAGCTCAGAGCTCAGCTGGGAGATGGGTGCCTGCTGGATTAGGGCTGTCTCCTTCGTGGCTCAGGCTTCAGAGCCAACAGCATCTGATGGTGGAGGATGGCATGGAGCCTTGTCAGCACGTTTGGACAGCTGTGCTTTGCTCTTTGTAGGAAACAGTGATGAACGTGGGTGCTGCCGAGCACGACCTCTGAATCACATGCCTGCTTAATCAAATCAAGCAGGCCGGAGAGAGGCTGAGTTTCTGTTCTGTCTTCTTAACCAAACCAGTTTCTATATCAGATGTCTGTCCAGTACATCTCAAATTTATTCCTGGTTGGAGGGACTAAGGAAAAGGCCGAGTCAGAGAGCAGTGCTTGTGGGAGCTGTGGCAGGGGGAGAGCCATGAGCCAGGCCCTTGTGTATGGGCTGAGCGACTGTATCAAACAGCCAGCATCAAGGGATGAAAGATGGAGAGGCAGAGCAAGGCGTGAGGAGCTGGCTGGGAGGTTCCTGTGAAGGCACTGCAAACCCTTTCACACAACTGTTCCTCTGCTGCAGTGTTTATGTGCCAAGTCATTGCGGAAAAAGAATGTCTGTATGCACTCATTGCTTGCCATTTCTGCTGATGAAGATGTTGCTCCATATTCTGGCAGATTTGCAGTGCAAGTAATTAAAAAGAAATAGGAAAACCTAAGGAGATCAAAACACATCTTCTGGTCGCTGTGGCCGGCTGTGAGTTCACCAATGGGTTTAATTCTGCTCTGAGTTTCAATGCCCTTGTCTCAGGGGTGGTTTACATTTGAAAATGAGAAAAGCACAGAGGCAGTTTAGCCGAGTTCATTTCAGCTCTTTCTCCAGGGAAATTGAGGATAGCTGTGTATGTTAAGTAATGGGCTGGGGGAACGCTCTCTTAACAGCATGGGTTTTTTTAAGCTGAAAGCTGCTCAGATCTAAGGGAACTTTATATCCTTGGTTTTATGTTGTTTATTTTGGTTTTAGAGCTACCTCACTCTCAGTAGCAAACTCAGATTGGTAGGAAATGTGGTTTTTCCTTTCCCAAGGCATAACAGCAGTGGAATTTCCTCTACTGTCACCTTGAATAAGAGAGAGGATGGATGGCTGTAAAATCAGTACTTGTGTTTCAGTAGCAGGTTAATAGGAATGCATTTATTACGGAGATCAATCTTGTTTATTGTTTACTTATTTATTGTGTTTTTCAGGTGCTGCTAAATCCAGTCCAGCTTCTAAACCAGGATCAACACCTTCTCGCCCATCTTCAGCAAAAAAAGCTGCACCAAGCAGCTCTGCATCCAAATCAGATAAAGATTTGGAAACTCAAGTCATACAGCTCAGTGAACAGGTAAATTTGCTTTAGGCACAAAAGTAGATGCATTCACTGTCACAGGCAGGCATGAAATCTAATATTGTCTTCTGATGAATGATGCTCTCCAGAATTATGAAGGGACAAAAGCGGAAATAGCTCAGCTGGAAAGAAATAAAAAAAGAGATTTATTGTAAAAAAAAATGTCTGGCAGAGATGACTGATGTTTGCCAGTATTTTTAAATTATGATCTTAAGAGTGACAGGTAAGTCTTGCTGAAGTATGATAATTTTATTAGATGTTGAAATATATCTTTTATTTCACTTGGATGGGAAAAATCCAAATAGTGTCTTTGCTCTGGTGTAGTACGAATTTGAAATAAATCATTTAATGTGCCATTGTGGAGAAAACAAGCCTGTTTGTAATGCCAAGGTGTTAAGAGATTGCAGCTAAATTGAGACTAGAGCACTGTGCTCTGCTTTCTGGAAGGAAGGTAGGTGTTAAGAGGCTAACACACCATTTTCATTTAAAAATGTGACCTACCTTTCTGAGACTACTTAGTTACATTATAAATAATGTTCTGCGATATAATTAATAAAGCTTCAATATTTCTGTAACATTAAGAATGTACGGGCTTCATTTTTGTTTATGCTCTGGAACTTTACACCGTTCTCACATTTCTGGACTGCAAGAGTGTCTGCTCTGGACAAGAATAAATACCTGTATCTGCGTTAAGACTGTGCTGTCGGAATGGTGTAAATGCCACTACTATAAATGAGGCCTGATCCGTGTATTTGTCCTTGGTGAGGGAAAATGGAAAGGGAAAGACTCAAGAGTTTCAGCTGCCTGGCAGCTGCATTCAGGAAGCAATCGTTATTCTGGATCGAGTATAATTTTCCACAATTAAGGACATTACAGTTTCAGACTTTTGTTGACATGAACAGCAAAGATTTCAGTTTGCTGGGGCACTGTTTGCAAGTTCTTGATCAGTTATACACTGAAAGGTGGTGGATGGATAGCCACATCCCAAACACAGCATTCTGCAGATTCAGAGTATCATTCTGAGCAGCAGAGAGCACAACAGGGTCCACCAGCCCTGCAAATGGACTCTAGATTGTTGCTGTAACAGAAAAGTTTTTAAATGTTGCACAAGGAACGGATGTATATATTTTTCATGGTTTTTTTTTTTTTTTTTTTTACTCAGTGTTGAGCAGAGTTCAAACGTCAGCTTAATGCCACTTAAACCGTGACATTTGTACTCAGACATCAGTATGTGTTTGCTTCAGGAGGAAGAGTTGGTTGGCATCTGAGCAACATCAAAATATTTGATCTTTACTGAAATAGACAGTCACTATCACATCCACTGCTAACATATTCCTAGCACGTTCCATGTGTGAAAACTTTAAGCTTTATATACAAATAACCCTGAAGGAAAACTGATGATTTCCCCCATCACCAAAGAGAAGAAATTTTGAGGATTTGAAAAACTGATTCTTTAAGAGCTAGCTTTTGAGAAACATCATCTAGCTAGAATGGTCTGGAAGGCTTTTTTTTTTTTTAATGCTGACAGCATTTGGTATCTCATTTCCCACTAATGGATACTTGTAAACCATGGGCATATTACACGAGCCAAAAAAGCTATGCTGCAAGCAGCTCTGAGCCAGGTTTTCCTGACCCCCAGTGTGAACATGCTGCAAGACCCAAATTGCCTGGTTTTTACCAGCAGCAGTTGTGGAGATGAGGGCAGCAGCCACTGTTACCCAGTTTCTGTCTTGGTTATGAGTAAGAAGTGCTGAATTGTGTCTTGGATATCAGGGTCCTATATGGCTGTAATAGTTTTTTCATCCCTTTCATGGATAGCAGCCAAGGGAGATGGAAACATCTGAATTTCCATGCAATTTGTAGCAGAAAAGTTTAATTAGTGGGGCTGTCTGTACACTGTGTTTTACCATAGTGTAGCTTAATGAGCTATTTGCAATAATTGTAAGCCATCCCTAACATTTCCCAGTTTAATGGCTCCCAACAATCTTAAAGTTTCTCTTAAAATCATCTTTGAACTGTGCCAGTAAATTAAACTCCAAAATTAAATTCTGAGGAGTGTCACTCTGCACTGGAACTTGATTACCCATAGCATTAAAATAACAAAGTGGTCCCTGTTGTGTCTTTGGTCTGTGCCAACTAACACTCTCCCAAAGAGTGTCTGAGTGCAGCTGAGGTGACAACACAAACCAGGGGCCACTACATACAGAGAAGAGACTTTTACATATGGAGAATGGTCCCAGCAGCTATTAACTGTGTGCTGATACAGGTGTAGTTTCTGAAAACAGCACCATTGTGGCTTTTTGCCTACAGTTGTGCTTAATCTGGCTCTGCAGCCCTGTGAGTATTCATGCTACCAGGAAGTGCCATCGGAGAAAAGACCAGTCAGTAAGAACTGCTGCCTTTGCACCCATTAACTGGGTTGCAGAGGGTTACTTTCCATCCAGAAACAGAGCATGGGAGTTGATCTGAGCTTTTCCTCAAGTGTCAGCCTTTTGGCATGTTAATGGAAGGAGAAAGTAGGATGCAGATGTGCAAAGTATCTGAAGAAATATGGATTCACGTGGCACAGAGAGGTAGCTGGTGTGTAACTGACGGAAAGCATATCTGGTTTGATTATAACAACGTTTGCTATATACGGTAGTTAATTAACTCCATGTATATGTACATAGTTTAGTGATTTTGTTTCTTTAAACAGCATGAATGTGATAGAATGAAAACAGGAGAATGTCTTCATAGTAGGTCAGAAGAGGAGATGGTCTCAGCTATTAGCTGCCAGTTTTTGAGCTGAAGTTCATTGTTTTCCCAAGCTCTAGCAAGCACAGAGCAAGAGATTGGAAGCAGTTACATTCTTGTTCTGGCTGGATGCAGGCATTGCTCTCAAGCAATATGCTGTGGCAGTTCCAGAAGGCACATCCTAAGTATGAGGTCTTTATCGATAGACCAGAATATTGTAAACTCTTGTTCCATTTTGCTGTTCCTACTTTTGTCAAAAAATAGTTAATTTTAAGGTGACTGGTCATTATATCCATCATGGATTCAAACTGTCAAGGGAGGACTTCAGTGTCACACTCAGGCAGCTGGTCAGAAATGAATTAGTACATAAATGAGATGCTCTGAGATCCTGCTCTGCTAACAGGTCAGTTCTGCTGCCTGATGCCTTTGAGAGTACAGCCAAAGGTCAGAAAAAGGCATCACTAACTCAGCAGTCATGGAAAAACAAACTGAAAGGATTTAGTAGGTTGTCAAAGCATTGTTTGAACTCTGCTGGTATTTTTACTAGTGAAGGAAATAAATCAACTTGCAGTAGAACTGGCAGCTCAGAAGATTCTGTTAAGTCGTATCAGTTCACTGAAATGTAGTCTGATATGATTTAATTTTTTTAGTATGTTTTATTTAGAAAATCATTTGTATAATTGTAGGCTTTAGAATGTAAATGCTAATTTGGCTATAATTGAATGTGATTTGGGTCAGTGTGTTTACTGTAGACAGCTTCATCTGTGATTACTTCTGTTGGTTTTTACGCTGCTGTCCTCCGAATTTCTGAGCCACTGAGATGTTATCCTTATTGTGTATACCCCGTTAGATTGGAGTTTATATGTTATGCTCCCACAAAACTGTTCTTTTAAAAATATATATGTATAAAAATATATTGCAACATCTGTCATGATTTATACAAAGCCTAATCATTAACAGCTGCATTGCCCATGAATTATTTGCAGCAGTCCTAGTGCTGAAATTGAGGCTGACAGTGTAGCTTGAAGACTCCTGTGAACAAGGTTGCAAAGAGAAAGGTACTTGGCATTTGAGAGAATTTGTTGGTAGAAACAGCACATCAGCCAGAGCAGGGAGCCCGTGGTGCAGCCAGCCATAGCAGCAGAGTGCTGAAACACAGGTTTGTAAAATCTGGTGAGTGGGGAGGCAGATATTGTAGGTTTCCGAACAACTACACATTAATCCAGGCAAAATAATGCAAGTACTGAGCTGAAAGTTTTATTAGTTACCACTACATGACACTGCTGGCAGCCCTGTTAGGAGACACGGCTTAGGTAGCCCTGATTTCTGAACTGCTGCTTTGGGCTTCAGTATGAAGTAGTGCTGAGAAAATTGACCTTTAAGGATCAAGGTTAAGATGTATCCAGGGGGAGTAATGGGGGAGCCTGATTTACTGTTCTCTATGGGGTGAGGTTCAATTTAGCACTGAAGAAAGAAAATTGGACTTCATTTTAAGCTATAAAATCGAATAGGTATTTAAGATTGTTTAGCATACAAAATTTTAGACTGAGTTGTTTTGTCTGTAGTGCACCTCAAAACTGATGCATCATGTCTTGGTTTATATGCAGGTACATTCATTAAAACTTGCACTTGAAGGTGTGGAGAAGGAAAGGGATTTCTACTTTGGCAAATTAAGGGAGATTGAACTTCTCTGCCAAGAACACGGGGGAGAGAATAATGACCTTGTCAATCGGCTAATGGAAGTCCTTTATGCTTCAGATGAACACGTAAGTTGAAGCTTAATGTTTTTTACTTCAACAAAACAGCTTAATTTCGTAAAATTTTATTGGTATAGTATTGGGTCATATCCTGTATTTAGGCCAACAGAGCTGTAGCAGCTAGGATTCCCGTGACTGCTCCCCAGAAAAGAAGTTTGCATTTGCAATTGCAACCAGCAAACTTTTTAGCTTGGGGAAAAGATTCAGGAGGTTGGTTGCTTTTCGCTGCTTCAGTGGAGGTTTTGCATTCTGGGTTTGCTGAGCTATATCTGAAAGGGGAGGGTCTGTGTCACAATTTTAAATTGATTTCATATGGTTCTGGGCCTTAGTTTTTTTTTTTTTTTATCTTCCCCCTATGTGCATGAAGTCTTTTATTCATGTCCTTTAATGTGTTGAAAATCACAGAAGTTCTGGCAGAGGTGCTGTTCGCTGCCTACAGCTGTGAATCTTCTCTGGCCCATGTGGCAGTGTTGGAATACGTATGGTGCAGGTTGCCAAATACGTAATTATATCTACAAAGATAATGCTCTTTAGCATGTTTTATCCTGTTGCTATAGGCAAAATTCTTCCTTGTGCAAACCAAATAATCCTCTATTAGCAAAATTTCAGAAGCGTATTGTCTGCAAGATTAAGCAAGAATCTCATTGCATCTTAGACTTAATGTTGTAGACACTGAACAAAGCAAGAAGCTGCAAAGGGTGCTGGTTAAATTCCTCTGAGACATTCAGGGATAATGATTCAGTGGAGGTTTAGCTGAACTACTCCCATTCATGTTAACTAAATCCCTGTATGGATTGTACTGAAAATTGACCCTTCAGTCTCAAGCAGAGCAGATGAAGGCTTTGGCTCCAGAGTGTACAAGCATCAACTTAATCCCTTGGCAGCACTGTGGTACCATATCTGCTCCCAGAAAGCTGTTGCAGCAGTAGTCAGCTGACTTAGTTTTATTTCAAAAGTGGTGCTGAAGGAACTACTAATTCAACATACTTCTTCTAAAAGAGGCTAATGTAGGGCATAAATGTGTGAAAGTTACGTGCAAGAGGACCACAGGTTTGAAGCTGACAGGTGCCGCTGCTCAGATGAGAAGTGACAAGGGAAAGAGGATTTGTTCAGCAGTGCAGGGTGAGTGCTAGAGAGGAAAAGGAGGAGGAAACCATTATTTTCACAGGAATAAACAGTCAGACAAATTTGCCAGGCATGTGATAACAGGGTAAAAGTATTACATATATATAGCGGTCAGAGAAGATGTCTTCTGGATTCAAGAGCAGTGATTTATTTATAAAGCAAAGCCAGAAAAATCCCCCTTCTCCCCATACCCCTACCACATCTGTCTGTCTGTTGGCTTAAATAGCAGAGTGATTTCACACCAAGGAATGCATTTGTTGCTTTGCCTTCTGCAGTTTTCCTTACTGGCAGAACACATTACAAAATGTTCTACTTCAGTCCATTTCCCAGTGTTTTATCTGCTTCTTCCCTCCACGCCTTTCTCTGTTGAAATCATCATCCATGCCTGCATGTGAACCACATACAACTGTGCTTTCATGTGGTTGCTGTTGGAGACTGGGTGTGTCACTGCAGCAGGAGAGCACTGCTCCTCCAGAGAGGAATACAGAGGCCGTTCCTCACACAATTTTTTTGTACCTTTTGGTGGGAGACTTGATCTCCTCAGCTTAACAGATGGACTGTGACTTAATGAGGAAAGACCCAAATGCTTTAGCACTAAACCAAAGACTGTAGGTTAGTGCTGATTCAGATCCTGGCTACTTTTTGGTTTTGGACTTCACTGTCTTATTGCCCTGCTTTGCCCTGGGTTTTTTTTCTCTGTCTCTCTCTAATGAATTTGTCCCAAGCTAAATTCTTTATCTTGCAGCATTTTGCAGGTTAATCCCTTGGTAACAGCAGTTTGGCTTTCCCAGTCAGTCCATGAGGCTGTTAGGTGAATTTTGTGTAGAACGATTCAGAATGCAAGTATAGAGTTTAGTCCCTAAAAAAATCATTCCCCAAGTGTTTGATTCTTGTAGTATTGCACTGAAGAGATTTTTATCAGGTTTGTGTTTTGGGCAGTGGGGTAATTATTTTTCTCAGAATTCCAGTTTATAGCGTAGTTTCCATCATGTCACTTCCCAAACTTCTGTTTTGCTTAATTCAATAAGAACTAGTTTTTTAAGACTGAACAATTTTTTTTTTTTCCCTTGATTTTGGTGAGTTTGAGCGGCACGAATGTCAATCCATTTGGGTTTTTTGTCTTTAGAGCCTCCCTTTTCTTTTCCCTGTTATGGTTCTGTTTTAAACCTCATCATTATGTCTCTGCTTAAGCAAGAGAGATATCATATCTTCTGCTGTCATTTAACGTTTGGCTGATCTGTCTGTAATCCTTTGTAATTTTTAATTATGAACTGGTCATTTGTAATCCTTCTTCTTCATCAAAAACATCAAAGTTGCCAGAGAACAGTGCTCAAAAGGCTACATTTGAGTGGTGGAGAGATGTGGCCCCTACTTTCCAAGCTCTCAGTGTGTAAAGCACTTGGTTATGTGGTACTACACTAGAAGAACTTCAGACTGATGGACAAGAAGAGGCTCTGTGTCTGATTATGAAGCCCAGAGCTGTTTAGGTCTTGGCATAAAGCAGAAATGTAGGAAAGCTTTTGCTTTCATTCACAGGCTGCTGTGGTTCAGTTCATGTAGAAGTTGGGAGAATTGCTCATGTTTGGTATCTGGGTTGCTCTGCTCAATTTCCCAGAGCAATTGCTTGAAATGCAGCTGGTTTGGTAACTTTCTGCTCTAGCAGCTTCTATATCTTCTGCTCCTTTTGGAAAAGGCCCTCACCTTCCTGGACACCTGGTTTTCATAGTCTAACTCTTCAATCTGCAGGCACACTTGAATAGTTTGAGGCAGATGGATCTAAGGGTCAAAAGAGGCCATCTCAACATGGGAGACAGAGATGACCACGGTCGTGTGGCTCAAGCCAGAAATAAGTGCTCTAAATAGATCTTCCACTACTTTCCTTGTTAGGGCATGCTGTTCAATGAGATTCCACAGTCCCAAAGGAATTGGATTCTTATGGTTCCCATTTCATGTATTTGTACAAGCTCTATATACTGAGAAACGTGTCCCAAGTCTCAGAACAACTTCTGAGGTAGTTACATCCTAAGATTCACTATTTCCATCAAAGATAAACCTGGAAAAATAGAGGCCACCACTCCTCTTCAGAGCTGTGGAGTAGATTCCACTCCCTGTGCTTAGAGGCTTTTCCTATTGTACAAATGAGAGCAGAGCACATACACGACCCATAAAGTCTGCACAAGTAGGCTTTCTAATAGTGCATCTCATGAAGTCATCATACACAGGGCCTGTGGAACATGTGCATTCCAGAGCAGGTCACCTCAGCACATAAGGAGGGTCAAGATAGATGGAGTTAAGGCAGCATCACTCACTGTGGCTAAAGAAGCTTCAGTTTTCTCACCCCGTGAGGCAGGGTCACGTTCTCACAGCTGTCAGCTCCTCTCTGTGAACCTCCTGTTCTCTGCACGTCCTGCACCCATGCAGCCCATCACAGGAGCTGCAGTTTTTAGGTACTGCTTACAAAGCTGTTTTGATGTGAGGTACCTACTGTATGTCATAAGGGCATTATTTCCCTCAAGGGACCAAAACATGCTCAACTTCAGCTGCCCTGACAGATGTGTGGCTTCTACCTGAAAATGGCACCTGCGTGAAAGAAGGCTTCAATTGAAATTGCGCTGTTCCTATACATGGTAAACGGATGGCTTTTCCCATTGTATCCTCAAATGTTAGGAGCATTATTCTGCTTTTGCCCTTCAGATAAATATTTTACTGCTAGAAGGGAATTTGCTCATTTCACAAGCTGCTCTGGACTATTGTGGGAAAACTAAAATTATGGCCTTCCTTTTCTTTTGATTTTTGCCTCAAACTCGAAAACTTAGCAGTATCAATTTGTTAAAGTTTGTTGTTCGAGCCGCTTGCTTCTAACAAAAGTTAGGGAGCCAGGAAAGTTCTGCAGAGGTACCCCACTGGGAATGCTGGGTTTTGAATGGCAGCTCAGTGTCTTGGAAAAGTGTTTTCCTTTGGAGCTGCCTACGGCGGAGCGGTACTAATGCAGGGCAGAGCGTACACGAGAGGGATCCCTTCAGTGAACCGTGCTGTGGAAAGATGGAAAGCACTTGAAAGGAAAGCTGTAAATGCAGCTGTGCTTAATGGCAGTCCAGAAGGGATGCTCTAAAAGTCAGCCAGACTTTTTGAGCTCAGATAACATTCAGGTCAACTCAGGATACTAGGCCTGTTGCCTGTAATTTGAAAGTTGTTTGGAACCAGTGTCACCTGCAGCGAGGATCCAGCCTTTCCTTGTGTCAGGGATTCGTCTCCCAGTGGGAATGTATATTCAGAGAGACAGCTTTAGATAATAAAGTGCATAAGAACAATGGGAAGTGATTACTTGGTAATTAGTGCTTTTTACAGTAGCTCTGTAAGTCGATGAATACAGGGCTCTTCCCCCCACCCTCCCCAAGAAAATGTGTTTGCAAGTCTGTGAGAGTTAGCATGGGTGTATTATTTTGGGAAAGTAATATGCCTGACCTCAAAAAGGAGGCTGTGTTGAATTTTTAAAGCAGATGATAGTAAAAATGTCTTGTCCATGTAGTGATCTAAACCTTGAGAGAAGATTGTGTGAAAACTACAGCAGACAGGTTCAGAAAACCTTGGGCAAGCTGAAAATGGGAGGACATCAGGATGCTATGATACAGCATCTAACTGTTGGCATATCACTGTCTAACTATTCAAAATGTTCGCTCACCGGAACAGATGACAGATAGTGATGTTGAAAGCTGACATTTTTTCTAGGGAAATATCAGTACTGCATATGCCTCAATTAGAAGTCAATTAAGTACATTTTAATGTAGTATTATGAGGTGCTGCTTTTCTCAGGTAACAGCTCATTTTGTACTTCCGTGCATGGAAATGGTTAAGTTTTATGCTACAGTGAGCGCCACAGGGCAAGATTACATAAGGAATGCTCTCTGCTGAAGAATGTTTTGGGATTTTTTTCTCCCTACAGGAGAGCCACACAGATGAGCATGAAGGTGAAGAGCAAGTCCATGAACAGCCTCAGCAGCAGGATGAGTACTGACTCACGCAGCATCTCTGACAATTTTCGTTTTGTGTGAGAACTTTCTTCTGGAGAATGGAACATGTGCGGCCTCAAACTTGAAATCAGTTCACTCCCAGTCTGCCATTAACATTTATGTACCATAGTGAGTGCCAGCCAACTACTGCATTCTGTACCAATACTTTGCCAAGATGCATTTGCAGACGTCTTCTTTCAGTGTATCTTCCCAAGAGGTTGTAGGGCTACATCACCTACTGTACATCACTGCAACTTCACCACTTGGCTGCTTGAGATTTGTTCTGCTCTTTAAAAATATATATATTTATTTTTTTTTTCTTTTTCGTCTTAAGTATGATACACTTGTAACTTGTTCTAACATATTTATATTGGCATTTTGTGTGGCAAGGAGTTCTGTACCACTAGCTGTGTCTCTCACTTTGTGGTGCTTTTGCGTTTTCTAGTACATCTGCCTTGGGGCATCAATTTGGCCGAACAATTGGAATAAAGGGATAAAGTGGATGTCATACTCAAGCCATAATGATGAGGTTGTGTTGTGGAGGAAAACGCTTGTGTTGTTCACATTTATTCCTTTCCTGCCTTCACGGATGGAAGGCAGAGCATCGGTTTCACTGGGAGATTTAAATCCCTGTGTTAGGAAGCTTGTTAGAAAGCTGCATGATATGTTTTTTGGCTTACTTCTGGAGGAACAGACATCCACTTAAGCTTTTTGAAAACCTTCTCTGTTTCCTAACTAGTCAATAGACATTTCCCAGCTTTTCTTCCTTCCTGAGGAATCCAGTCCCAGCCCTCAGCTGCAGCTCTTCCTCCGCAGAGCTCGGTGCTGAGGGAGGAAAGAAATCTCCTTGACAGAAGTGTAGCTGCAGGACACGGTCTCTGCCATCATCCTTGGCTTCCCTCCCTTCAGAAAAGGATAAAGTAGGCCAACCATTTCTTTTTGCTTTCTTTCCCCCTTCCACTGCCCCAGCCATACAAGTATAGAAAACAGAAACTTTGTCACTAGTGCAAAGTATGGGGGAAAACAGCAACAGCACTGGGCCTGAACCCCACCCCAAACTCCCCTATAAGTGGATGGTGGACACTTGACAGGTTTAAGGCTGCTTCCAAAGCATGGAGAGGCAGTGAGGAGTCCTCCTGGAGACAGGGCATACATCAGAAGGGGACCATCTGACTGAGGGGCACAGAGCTGGTTCTGCGCTTGGCTGACCTTCCTCCTTCAAGGCCAGTGTGGTGTAGAACCATGTGTGCACTGGAGATGTCTGCAATGGGAGTATTCCTTCCAGTGTGGTCCCAGGGCCCTGTTCTAAATAATGGTATTTATATATATAAACAGAGGTATCTTGAAGTATAAAAAGCATTCCTTGTTCTTCTCATACCACTGCGCACTGTAGCCCCTGGTTATTTAATGCCTGGTATTTTTGGTCTCTCACTTCATCTTCTGAGTTCTGGTTTGTTGTGCTGATTTAGCAGGTTCATGGAAGTCCTATCCCAACTGGCATTCACTGAAAAACTCCACAGCCTATTGAACAGCTAAATCATTTTAGGCATTCATAGGCTCCTAAAGCATTAAGTCCCCAGCTTACACTTCTATGGAAAAGTTTCCAGTGAATCAGCCCCCAGGCGCATGCACACGTGCACATGCCGTTTTCCATTCCTAATCAATCTTCTGCAGCTAAGTGGCTCTTAGTTAAATGTGAGAACCCTGCTGTTACGTTGCACCACCGACAATATATAAAATAATGTTGAGCACCAGAACAGGTATTTCCAGTTCCTTGATCCTCCCCCTGCACAGCAGAAGAGTTTCTGGACCCTGCAGGCCGAAGTTTTCCCAGCCCTGCATCCAGTATTGACCTCACATCCTACCCAGTGATGAAATCAAAGTACTGCAGTCTGCAGGCCAGCGCTTTCCTCTCCCATTTCAATTGGTTACAAATAAGGTCTGGTTTATAAAATTCTGTTCATTCCAAAATAAGTATTTCCAAGAATCACCACAAATGGGGGAATTGTCATTTTTGTTGTATTTGTGTTTATTAGAACGTATGTACTTATTACAATTGTCATTGTAATAAACAGTAGTTCTTCATAATACTGTTGAAGAGCAGTTACTAATTTTTTTCCAGACTCCAGAATGTCCTTTAACCTTTATGGGATCTCTGAATGGGGCACGGAGTTTGGGATCAGGCTATAAACTTAATTTCATCAGCACGTCTCTGCTTACCAGAGTTCATCCTTCTGCCAATACTTGAGCAGATGCATGGAGAGCACTTCATGGGAAAACATTTTTCTGAAGGTGCAAATGGTTGGGGTTGCTGAGCTCCCCAGATGGTTCATAGCCAGGCTGTTGCGCCTCTCTCCTTTTCTCTCTTTTGAAGCACATAGAAAAAAAAATTTAAAAAAGCTGAACCTCCTTTCCTGAAAATTCCTTGTATCCTGTTTCTGATCTGAGGACCATAGACCTCTCACTGCTTGTATCAAGGGGGGAGTGACTGATGTAGGGAGCCAGGGCAGTGAAATACTTTGGGGGCACCAGAAATGTGGCTGTGCTGAGGGGAGAGCAGTGTTCTGAAAGGGGAAAGAGTTGTCCTTCCCCCCCACCCCCTGTGAGTAACCCATTCTTCTGTTATGGTTTTAATATGCATTTGTAATTACCTTTACTAAATAGCACACCATAAAGCTTTGGTTATATATTAAATGTAAACTGAAAGGAATGTAAACATATGTATTGTTAATTATAAATAGATAAGTAATGGCATAATAGATACAAAAAGTCTTATTCAGATGTATCAGTCATTTTACATTATCCACAAACTGTCGCATGATAGAGTAGATTTTTGTCTGAATATGTGAATAACTTGACTTGCGTTTATCTTTTTACATATTTAATAAAAAAATATATGTTAAAATTTGTCTAACTCTAGAGACTATTCAGAACATTCTAAAATAATAATTTTCTGGATGAAATACATTTTTTTTATTCATCAGGGGCTGCATATGGGAGCAGGAGGAAAAAGGCAGCTGCTTTAAAAACCCAGAAGTTCACTTATCCTGTGTGTTTGGATAGCATCTGTTTCCCCAAGAGCTCAGCAACTGTATCCCCTTCTATAAATCAAAACAGAAATTGCATGTATGTATGTGCATGTAAACAGCACATTTTTCTTGATGGTAAAAGCTTCCACTTTTGGAGTGCTGACTCCTTTGAGTATCAGTCAGAAGCAAAACTGGCAGCAGCCAGGCGGCAAAGAGAGCACTATAGAAAGGTACTGAAGCTCCCAGTGGGCTTCCTCGCTGTGGCCAAGTATTCAGGGATGAATCTTCAGTGCAGTGCCTAAAAGCTGCCTACATGTTAGATTAAAGTATTAGGTTGTCTTGGAAGAAAAGGGGGAAAATTCATCATGGTTCTCAGAGCTCTGTTCTTCTGTAGCAGGAGCAGTGTTGCCACAGTAGCTGCTGCTCAAGCCCAGGAGCTCTGAGCCTTGGGCCAGGACCCTTTCTTCTGTGTTGAAGTGACCCTGTTGTGAGCCACCAGCCTGCACCCCGCTGCTCCAGATATCCCTGGGCCTCTGACAGAGGAGGGGAGGATGAAACAGGGACCAGAGGAGCACCCCATTTCCAACCCATGCATTCAAACCTGGGAGAGCAGCTCTTGTTTAGCTCCTTTTCATAAGACCAAAGAGGAAGCATGTCCTTGGGTTAGTGCAAATGCTCTAAAGCATAAAAAAAATGTACATATTTTCCAGTTCAGATAGTTGAAAACTTTCTGCCATAATGTTGTGGCCAAAAAAATTTGTTGTTAGACTGTTAGGTCATCTACATACCTGACTTTGCAAAATAAATCTGTGACCATACAGAACAAAGCATTTTTATTCCTAATCATTGAATCAGTTGCCATCTACGATGGCCAATAATTCAATATATACACTGTGCAATACATGATCTCTTTTTATACTTGTCTTTATAGAGGTTGTAGTGACAAGTTGCTTTAAAAAGGAAAAAGAAAGTTACTCGCCATGTTTTCATATAGAAGGTGAAAAACCTGGCCAGAGCCTAATGTCCTTTGAAAGTGATACTCAATTTCTCTTTAGAAAGGTACAAGTACACGCAGGTTGTGGTAGTTCAAGTTCTGTAATTTCATTTAATGAATATTTCAAAATACTCCATTCCAGTGCATCAAATTGCACTGCTTCTGTGACCCTTATTTCCAGCTGTTTCCTAAATAAGTGCAAGACAGATGGAAAAAGGAAGCCTGTCCACAGTGTTTCTCCAGTACAACCACATTCAGTTTGGAGTTATTTTTGTTTATTGTATCCTAATTCTTTTCTCACCAGAATTTCCTCGATATTTGTGATGGACAGGTGAAATACAAACTGCCTTTATAAAGCAGGTGAGACTTTTGTGGCAGCCTATCAGGTATTGGATGTAGTATTTAATTTCATCAAACGTTGAGACTTCTGGGTGCATGCAACATCATCAAACTCATCGCTCCCCTTCAGACACAGTCAGAACTGCCTTTTTTGGCAAACTTCATCAAATAAAGAGCCTTCGGAGTTAATCCAGGGGAGTCCTTGGGCAGCTAGGGAACGCCTCTGTGGAGACGCCATGCTCCATGGGCATCACACAGGGTAAGGGCATGGCTGCCACACCAGTGGGGAGGAAGGCCAAGAGACACCTCTTGTAGCTGGACCGCAGTGGTGCCCAAGGGCATCCTCCCTTCCCTTCTGGGTTCTTGGCAAAACCTCTGACCCAGCATTACAGGATGACCTGTCCCCTCTGCCTAACTCGGACCTGAAGCTGCTCGAACTGTGATTCATCTGATATTCATTTGGGGGGTGGGACCCTCAGTGTGCTCGTTTGGTAGGTGGAACGTGGATGCTTTCAAACCTGAAGGAACTTTCCGAGTCAGAGTGGTATTTCTGCTTTGTGAAGAGGGGAAGCTGATGCGCAGGCTTGTCCCCTGGTGCCTGTGCTAAGGGCTGTCTGGGGAAATCAGCCCTGCTGGTGTTGTGGTAGGGAAACTGCTCTAACAGGCACTACCAGCTTAAGCTGAAGCTGTTCATACAACTTGCCCGTGCTCAGCTGAAAATATTAATAGGAACTACTGATGTAAGGGTAAGTTACATCAGTAAACTGATGGAAAAACTGTAAACACCAATAAAGTGGGGGAAAAAATGATCAGGCTATTGATAAACCCAGAGAAATTGTTTAAGAACTGAAAAGATAAACTTCAGGCTCAGCTCAGCAGCTCAAAAACAGCACTTCCACCTGGCTACTGGCAAGCGAGATGGTTAAATAGTTAATAAATGTGCCAGGCTGTCAATCACATCCCTCTGTGCTTACCTTGGGGAAGTGGACAGATTGTTTAATTAGTGCTTCAAGGCCACAAAGGCCCTCTGGCTAGGACAGCATATGAAAAGACATGAAACTCAAAATTCTTATTCCCTCCTCCAAGGCACACAGAAAACCTATGTCTATTATAGATGAAGGGAGCAGTTTGCATCTGCATGCAAACATGTAATGTTTAAAAAAAAAAAAAAAAAAAATCTTGTTTCTTTTCCCTATGACATTTTCTAAAACCACAAGAATTTGCTTCAAGCACACAGGCAAATAATGACTTGTTTAACATTTGCAGTGGTAGATGATGTTGGACTGAAACTCGTTTTGAAGAGAAATACGCGAATCTTCAAAGGTTTGCTGGCCAAATTTATTTTCAGCTGTTTACCTTTGCAGGCAATATTGTTTGTTGCTACTGAAATATAAACAATGTGCTTGTTACTGCCTAGAAAATAAATAGAAGGGCCAGCTGCTGCTGTATAGAGCCTGCATTTCTGACAGGTCAGCTGAGACTCATCTTAATGCTGAGAATCGGGAAAAAACTGTACATTTCAAAAACACTTTACTGTACCCATAGCTTTCTGAGCTCATTCTCTTGTCTTCACACATTCGTATGAGGTGAGGAAAAGGCTGAATGTGCATAAGCCTTTCAGGAGGTTGTGTGGAAGAAATGAGTTGTGAGAAAATAAATATGGCAAATGAAGCAGGCACAGATGTCTGAGTGGGAAGGACATCCAGGGAGGGTTTGCACTGCTGGGGTCCCACTGGTGACTAGGCTGGGCAAAACCAGTGCTGGTTATAAACCACCAAGGATCTCATGTAACCCGGCATGGATTTATCCAGGACTTCGGACACAGTGGTAGGGAGGAGGAAGACAAAAGAGAGGCAAGTAACACAGCTGGTAAAAAGAATATCAAACAGAACAACTTCGTAAACTGTGCTGGACAGGCATTTTCCTCTGAGATGAAGCATCTTGCTGCATAGCTCATTGTCGCAGTGCTCCAGATATCTGTACTATTCTATTCTTTGGTTATTTTAATCAGATTCATTCAAACTATTTATCATATCAGAAGAGCTGCAAATCTCCATGTCAAGTGTTACAGTCTGATCGTAGTGCAGGTGTTCACTCTTGGACGCGTTTCTTCAGGGAAAAGATGTAAATGTTCAAGTGCTCACTCAGCTGCCTACCCTAAAGAGAAATCGCAGAGATTAGCAACCTGTTTTGTATGTGCTTCACGATTCACTGCCTCTCCTCTCCCAGTAAGAGGAGGGAGGACCCATCCACAGTCCTCATGTACTTGGGGATTCATGAGTACGCAGGGACCTGTAAGTATTCAAACAAGAGAGCTGTTTTCCTTACATTCCTCTTGCAACACGCTGCTGGCAAGTTAAATGGCTACAGATTAAATTCACAGGTGACATAAGCTGTGATGGACCTGGGCCCCTCAGTCAACAGTGAATCTTGACCAGGTATTTCCATTCTGACCCCCACCAACAGGCCCATATCGATGCTGGGGTAGACTCTATTATGACACCAATGTCTGCTGACAAAAGACTGCTTTCAAAGAAAAATCCTTACATCCCAATGATGTGGCTTAAATAAAAGAATGCTGACCAGCTCCCTCTGAAATGAGATCTTTGCCGTGCAAGGTGTTTTATCTAAAAGCTAACACCATTAAAACAGTTGCTAAAGGATCATTTGACAATTTTAAAAAGTGGGCATCAACAAAGTAAAACTTAAGCAGTAGTTCAGATGACAATGACAAAACTGAGATCTGGCAGAGTCAAAAATGTAGGAGTGAACGAACTGGAATACTATTCATGTCTCCAGCTTGAGAGATGTTAGCAGAGGGCCAAGAAAAAATTGGGACAGCTATTTTGCCTGCAGATTCAAAGCAAAGTTGACCTTATTTTATTATTTCTATTTATGTCACTTTGCATTTTACCTTCCTATTTTTTCAGTCAAGTGATCTTAGGAAGAAAAAGGCAAAAAAAGAGGGGTAGGAGCATTCATGCCACATGGGTTGACTGCTACGTAAAACCAGTCCATAAATATTCTGATTCTGATGGGTTTAAAGCCAAAACCAGTTGGCTACATTGGAATAATTCAAGTCACTGAAGTTGCTGCACATGCAAAAAGGCATTGCCTGCAATAAACTGACTTCTTTTTGTTTAACTTTAGACTAAATAAACAACACACAGGATTCAAAAAAAACCCCCAAAACATAACCATTCAGACTCTCAAAGACAATGCCCCAACCAGAAACTGTTTCCAGAGCCCTTTGCTCACCACGCAGACCCCGTAGTGCACGTGGGCGGCCGTGACCAGGGCGGTGAACACGCCAAGAACTGCTTCTTCCGTCCAGCCCAGCAGGCCGGAGATGGCCGCGTACACCACCAGCGCCAGCGGGAACAGGAACCAGTGGAACAGCTCCGGCTGGGTGCTGCTCATCTGGCAGATGATCACCTTGCACTGTCGGAGCAAAAGGGACCAGGTGAGAAGCGCTGGGCCAGCCCCAAGGGTCTAAGGAAAAGTACATCCATTTTCTCCGCGGGTTGCTTTGGGTGAGGGGGAAACATGGCTACAGTGCAAAATGGGGTTTGTTTCTGGAGAGAAGGCTGCTATGGTGCACACCGTTCTGCCTCGCTGGGTCCTAGAGGACATTATTACAATTTAAAATACACCCTTTTCTGAAGACAGTTCTTTGATACACTTGATAAGCGGAAGCACATCTTCACAAAAGGGGAATTTGTTTGCCACCTTATGTGGTTTTCACAGAGGCTCATAAAGTTGTGATCCCAAATCAAATGTGCCACCACTTAATCACTGGGAGAGGGTGCTGGTATTTTAATCACACTTCGTGACAGAAATATCTTGTGGTTCATTGTATAGAAGGGAGGGAAGACAATATATGACATTTTCACATCCTGTTTTTCTTTTCTAGAACTCCTTTATGTACTAAAACACCAATTTCTTGGCTCGATCATGGCAGTCGGCTCCCTGGAGATGTAGCTGGGGGGCCCAGAGAAAGGGGTCCCACTCAGAATGGCAGAAAAAATGAATATATGGTACATGGTTTAACTGAAGGCAATTAGCTTAATTCTACTGAGTTCTGGAAACGTAATGAGATGAATTCACTTGAAAGTCAGTATTTTGAAAGCAATTAAGCACACCAAAGTGTTTTGTCTGGTTTAGGCTCCTTAAGAAATGTGTCTCACATACACCATGCCTGTTACAAAAAAGAAAAGGAATTTAGGTGCATCAGAAATATTTTATTGATTTAAGTTCCACTCAAAATTGAAATGTGGTTAAAAATAGATTTTATGTATCCTGAAAACAGTAGAAGAATGAAAAACTCATTCCCTGTGCAGTGCCTGAAATCTTATGACAGCAGCACTAGAAGTCTGACCATAGGAACAAAATACTGGCTTTACTGCCTGTGCTGTGGAAGCTGAAGAATGCAAAAATAAACCATGAAAAAATAATTAACTTTGAGTAATGGAAGAAGTAAATCTTTGTACCTAATGTTAATATTTTCACTTACATTCTCAGTATTGATTGTGAGTTTTTTAAAATAACACTGGTTTTATGAGTCCTTTGGGAATCATTCCAGAGGTTATCAGAAGTTGCTAAAGCAATCTATATGCTATAATTTTTCTGGCTACATAATTGAACCTGTGCAGAGGTTGGATATCACGTTGTTTTAAACCATTATTATACTTATATATTTGGGTGACCAAATACTTGGTCAAAGGCGTGAGAAGTTCCAGATACTGGAATTGGAATGGCAGGTAGAGAAACATGGTCTGTAGTTTGTGGTCTACAGAACAGGTAGTGGAAACCCAGTGTGTCAGGCTATCACATAGAAGAAAAGTAGAGCCGTGACAAGCTTTCCTCTGATGCTGAAGGAAACGTGTCTGAGGGACCAGAAGAGGTGAAAGGAAATGCAGGCTTGATTTTCAACTTTAGAATGTTACAAATTCCAGCTAACACCCATACATTTTTAATGCTTGCTTTTAAAATGTTAAAAATTTCAGCTAACATGCATACATTTTTAATTCACATGAGCCTCCAACACGGCAGTGTATGTTTTGGGAACAGAGAAAACAAAGCCTGAAGAATACATATTGCACTCAGTGTCTGATAAACTGCAGCCTGTAAAGAAACTTCTGGTTTGCCTTACTGTTTTTCTTCTGCAAGCATCCTGCCACAATCACTCTTGGTTGATTAAGATGTATGTGCAGAATGTGCCATCTGCCAAACTCTGAAAGCATTTTTCCTACTGGCATGAAGCAATTGTATTTCTCATTTTGGAATCCCCACTATTCTCTTAAGAAAAAGGGGTAGATTAGGTAATGAATAATGCATACAACAAAACATACACATCTGAAAATAACCTCATTTTTGTGAGATTAAGTCCTTAAGATGGAACTGTTTGGTTTGTGACCCTCAGAAATGTACATTTACGGGATACATCTAACAAAAATCACAATTAAAAAATTTTTTTTCCATTCCTGAATTCAGATTTCTAAAGAGGCTATGCTTTCTCTTTTAAAACCCCACATTTCTGAAGACCTCTCTCATAGTTTAAGGCACGTCAAGACTTCCACTTTTTAATTGGATTTAGCACTGCTCAGTGACAAGGTTTTAGATGGTGTTGGAGGTTGTTTTCCTATGATGACACTAGTCACTATCCTCTAAGGTATTTTAGCTTAAATGGAAGAACACCTTTCTGCTTGGCTGCTCTCCTGGCTTCCCCCAGAGAAGAAAGCCCTGGGTTATCTGCAGGGCTCAGCACCACTGTCTGGCTGTCCGTGCTAGAACTGCACAGAGGTTTATGTTGTCTCTTGGGAATTAAAGGGGGGAAACTGGTCACCATGAGGTGGTACAGGAGAAACTAATCTGTGAGCAGAGAGCCATCATGAGGCCCCTACAGCTCTTCACATCTTTCCCTAAAAAACACTGCCAGTGGTACAGCCTTATTCTAAATGGTGAAGGGAAAATGTAGGATCAGCTGAACTGCAAGACACAGGAATGCATGCACCACACTAATAGGCACAAGAGCAAGGGAAAGCTACGGCCCTCTGCTCTTGCTAGTAAATCTGTGCTACTGTTGACCTTTCTTTTACTTTGACAAGTCCCCAGTTCTGCCTGTGTGTTGGGGAATATCTGTTATATTTCTGGAAGTAAGGCATCTCTAGGGTTTTCATAACCCTCAGAAAACAAACCAGGCCCTCATAAAAGTGCTGTGGCAGAGTAGGTATTTCAGTACTGTAAGTGTCCTGAGTCCAGACACGTGTTGTGGTGTATTTTTATGGGACAGAGTGTAACACAGAGATAGAAGAGCTGCGTGACCCTGCTGATTTTAGCTACATTTTCTGCTCCCTTCTGCTTATTCACAGAAAAATAGAAAGCTATCTCTAAATAATACCACCACCTCACATATACTTACAATAACATTTGAGAAAGCAACCCCGACCATCCATAAAAACAGTCTGGGTTGCTTTGCTAATATGTTGCTTGGAGATAAAACCACCCAGACCGTAAGAAGAACGAACAGCAACAGAGGTGACACAAGAGGTAGCAGTCCTTCATACAGAGAATCATTCTTCAGTGTTTTCTTTAAATGTGCTCTGGAAATACATACAGTAATTTTGTGGAGAAAATTTATCCATTCTATTTCTACACAGTAACTTCAAACTCTAGACTAAACTCAGCCCAAGAATTCATCTTGCAACACAACTACCTGTGCAAATGCGCTAGATACCAGACATTTTACAAGAAATTGTAGTATACCCAAGTAACATTTATTTCTGGGGTTAAATCATACTGATTTATTCACATAGCTCCTGATCAGCTTCACTTGCTCACCACTGTCTGGCAACGGACCACTAAACTCACATGAAGTGAGCTGCAGCGGTCTCAGGTATGCAGACATGCTGTGAATTCAAAATATATGGCTTTAGAGGATGAACCTTCTAAGATGAGACATAAAATTGTTTCAGTCAACACTGCACATTTTCATTAGCAGCAGAGTCCAGCACATGGCTGGCAGGTACTGCTGTTGTTTAAGTGTAGCAGGCGATGCTTCTTGACAATCCTGTACATTAGGATTTAGGTACTTTAGTCCAAGTACAGCCTAAAGGGGAGGCTTTTTTGGCTAATTAGAGTACGGAAAATTAATGATGCACTGTGTTTTCTTGGATATTTTAAGCTGTCTTTTAAATGTAGTAAATGACTGCATTTTCTGTCAGCTAGGGAAATGGTAACTCTCAATTCACTACCACTAAATCATTCCTTCATACCGCTAGTTCAGAACAGCAATTCTGTGTTTGAAACGTACTGGGAAAGGTCCTGTTTAAAGTCTTTGAACATATGTATTTATAGAAACAGCTAGACAAAATTCCAAGAAATATCTTTCTCATGCCAAAAAGGAATAGTCTACTCCTAAAATAACAACTGAGAACAAGCATCAGGATGAAGAAAGAGAGGAGATGATTGGAAAACTCAAATCCCTCATCACCTGAGAGCTTGTGTGTGCATCCTTCAAGCAAACCTGACTGGTATTTTAAAATTTTTGTGCTCTTCTCTTCAGAGCAATGACAAACCCACTGGAAAGCTTGAGAGGAACTGTTGAATGATGACTTGAAAAGGAAAACAATAAACAAAAGTCCTGACGGGAAAGGAAGGAAACCAAAACCTCAGTGTTCATTGGGGTAAATGGTGCTACTGCCAGAGGCTGACATGCACAAGGTGCTTCCCTCCTCCTCTCAGTGGTCCCCAAACCAGAGTCCCTTGCATGGCTGGATCCCAGCTCCTGCCCCAGAGCCCAGCCTTTCTGCAGGTCCTCAGCCTTTCCTGCCCCACATCTCCTGGCTCTGCACGCTTCCTGCCCTAACCCGGGGCTGTGCATGCTTTTGGTAACTACACTGAGTACCACCACACAAAAAGGGCTGTCTAGGAGAGATGCGATATTGTCTTAGAGTCTCTCCAAAATTTAAATGTTAATATTAGTTTCCACTAACTCCTCAAGACAGGCAGTGACAGTCCTTCCTCCAGGACACTTAGGACCTGAGAGACCTGAAGTGACAGATGAATGAAATGAGCTAGCAAATACTAGTGGAAGGCAGGCAGCATTAATAAAAATAGGCCACTGGAGTATAAACTAACTGTGTATAAAATTCCTAGGTGCAGCAAGCCAGCTCTTAGATGTAATCACATCTTGCCACCTGCCTAGCTTATATCTGATAGCAATTATCTGCACACTTCACACAGAGTTTTACAGAAGGACCAGGAAGACAATTAAGTACTTCACAGAGTGCAGGATGGTCAGCTACAGAATTCTACCCAGCACAGGCAGAAGTTACAAACCATATTTGATTGCAAATAAAATGCAGTGGTTTTTACCACAGAACCTTTATCAGTTTACTGTGCAGGACCACTGCGAGACAGCCAGGAGAACACCAAGTGAAAGGAAAAGGAGAGGGTTGTAAACATGGAAAAGAAACCAGTCAGATTCTGAAAACTCACCAGAAAAACCTTTTACTACAGTATCAGGACAGCATTGGGATGAAAGAAGCTAGGCTACTTCAAGCATTACATTTATTTGTAAATGAGGAAACCATTAAATATACAGAATTAAATGGGAGGTGATAGAGCTTATTTAATGTTAATTAACTTACCTGTGAATGTTGTATAGTGTTTGTGGAAATGACAGAAATAAACTGAAGCCTGGAAGAGAAAAACAGAAATATGTAATTTGACACTGATGACCTCAGAGTTTTCTCATATGATAACAGACCTAATGTGCTATTCTAAAAATGACTTGGTATTCCTGTACTCATTACAGGATATGAACTGAGTTTGGAGGCTTTAGGCAATAGTAAAACTGTCCTTTTGTTTTACAAAAGCTAGCTGCTAGAAATAGTTGCTGATTCAGAATTTCTTGTGTAACGAGTGACAAGACCAGAAAGATTTTTAAAAATTCTGATGTAGCTAATAGATAGGATCAATTATTTTTCATACAGGTTCTTCTGATGGACCCAGGACAGTCCTACTTTTCATGAGCTGTTGTTTATCTAGAAAAATCCAAGTCTAACACCAAAAGTCTTCCAGTGGAATATAGAAAGACTGTAAAACTTCAAGCTGGGCTGTTCACATTACCGGGGAAATAAGTTTATAGTTCAAAATAATAAGGGCCAACTAATGATCTGTTTTGATTATACAATAGCTGAAATGAATTAATTTTCATGACATGTCCGTCATTTGAACAAGTGAGGGTTTTGTTGGTTGGATTTTTTTTCTTTACTTCTTCTGTAACACAGCCGTGATGTTTCTGCTCAGCTTTAACCCACAAAGCACAAGGGTTTCACCTTTGCTAACACTGTGTCAACCTGCACTGCTGCTGGTTATTATCAACACAGCTGCCAGCAGCCCCCGAGCTGCCTGAAGACCCAGTTGTACCCCCTCTAACACCCACACCCAAAATATGCTGGTCCACCCAAGAGTCAAGGAAGACCTTCAACCACAAGTGGAAGTTTTGAGATTTAAACAAAAAAAGCGCCACAGTATGAGTCAGCCCTAACTAGGTAAAAATATATATGACTTTTTAAATCTATGTCATTCCCTATAGAGCTCTTTGGTTTGTATTTTGTGTATTTGTGTTTTGAGAACTTTTCCCTGGTCAATTTTCTGCTTGGAGATTGCTCTATGTAGCACATTTCTGCACTGCTTTTTTATTATAGGGCATGAGACTTGGGTGTGGTGTACTACATTAATGCATAATTCCTATTTTATTATGAGTAAAAAAAGCACTCTGATGTGCTAAACCTTCTGGTTTCGCCCTAAACCATCTCATTTAAGAAACACAGTGTGCTGCCTGTACAGAATAGTAGAACACTTTTATTTCATTATTAGAAATACAGGGGGTGGGGGGGAATGAATAGAGGAAAGAGCTGATTTCAGATGACTTTGTACTGGGGCTAATGTGACATAGCAGTGTCTTGAGGAATGTCAATGTTTACCCTTCAGTCCTCATCAAGGACATACCCAAGTGTTTAGCATGTCCTGGCCACAGTGGCAACTCAAGAGAAGGAAAACTAAAAAAGAAAGAATAGTGGGGATCAGGATTGTTGGAAAAGAGAAGAAGTAAAAAGGGATGCAATAGATAATCTATCCCTCCAGTCTTTCTAGTTATCTGCTAAAGAGAAGGAGACAAAGAATTGGAGAAAAAAAAAAGAAAAGCCAGCCCGTAAATAATTTCAGGTAGTGCATTTTTTTCATGTTTACTTTCTGGGTTTGCTTTTTAAAAAAACTAAGATAAAGAGCTCTGCTTCTTTACCATGGCAGAAACTCCCTATCAAACAGCTGAAGGATGTGCAATTGAAGTAATATCCCAAGTATTTTGTCAATATATTTCTAAAATTCACAGGCTTAGTGCCTTCGGAGTGATCTGTGTTTAATGTGCACTCCAGTTAGCTATGTTTTCTATTAGGCAGGGAGCGCTAGTTCAATAAAATCTTGAGTTACGTACAGCAGTTCCAACATCTGTATCACATTAGAGCAGACATGAGACAAAACACTGACTCTTGAGGTTAAATCTAAATTTCCTGCTGCAATCCTGAAGTTTGATTTGTTAGGAGAAAAGCAGCTGAGAGGAACAGAAATAGAGACTAGAACTAGAAATAGATTTCAAAGAGCAATGG
Organism: Eulacestoma nigropectus; assembly: GCA_013397775.1. Classification (NCBI taxonomy): domain Eukaryota; kingdom Metazoa; phylum Chordata; class Aves; order Passeriformes; genus Eulacestoma; species Eulacestoma nigropectus. Next base: position 21,262 of record VZTE01002788.1, on the reverse strand, counting down.
TTGCCAGCAATTTGTTATTTTTATGAAGTGCCATTTTAGTTAGAAATAACACAGTGACCACAAACAGTCCCCCAGCTAGCAAAAAGCCACCTTCCAGACGGGGCAGTTCCACCAGTTACTCCCCTGTATTTTTACATGGCTTTGCTTTTAGCACAGCGAGAGAGCTGAGGATGCAGCAGGGAAAGCAAAGGGTGTTCCCCGTTTCTTATGGGATTTTCGGAATTCCATCATTTCCTACAACATGTTGCTTTCCCATCTTTTTTTAGCTAAGGAGGCCTGGCTTGGGGGCTGCTTTTGGTACTCATTAAGTCTGCTTTTTAATTGGCATTAAGGATCCCTTTGTGCCCAGGAGCTAAACTGCTGCATCTGCATTGCTGCCATTCCCTGCTGCTCTGAGAAACAAAAGGTGCAGCCTGGAAAGCAAACCCACTGCTGGCTCTCTGGCTCTCAGCCACCCAGGCACTGCCCAAGTGATGATCATGGAGCTTTTTTTTGTTTTAATGTCCTAAAAGTACATATTTTATTTTAAAATAATTTTTAAATCCAATTTTAGCGCATTAGGTATTTTTAACACATTAGAGAAAACAGAACTCCTCAAGTGTTCTTAGAATACTGCTCTTCCAGTATTTTTTAGTTCCTTCTTTAGTGTTTTCCCATTCTTCAGCTGATTTAAAATCCGAGACCCAACTGTAAGAGCGCAGGCCTATATTAAAGGCAGAAATACCAAAGCACAGATGGGTGGCACAGATACACACAGGGAATTCTTGTGTCACGCTAGGCTGAAAGTATCAAGCCCAAATCCTCGGATTTAGATACAATCCTATCGTCAGTCCTCCGTGTTGCACAATGTAGACTCCCTTTTCAGAGAAATAAACATTTTTAAAGCTCTTTATCCGGAATTATTTTGTCCATATTAAAAAATGCGAAACATAAGCATAAACAAACAAACAAACAAACAAATCCCAATGCATTCAGAAATTCAGGATTAAAGACATATCAGAAGTAAAGAAATGAAGGCATGATCTTGTTTTACAAATATATATATAAAAGCACACAGACATGCATATAAATATGTGTGTACATATATATATATATATATGTATATATACACGTGTATAAAAGAGATCAAAAGGTAATTCCCACCAATCTTAATGACAACTTTAGATTTCATTTGGTGCTTTCAAATTCAATTTCAAACCAATAAGATGTTGTGTGATACAGCTGAGTAAATTAATAATAATTTTAAGAAGCTAGCATGTGATGGATACCATGGTACATTGTCACCCATGTTATTTGGACTAACAGTAATATATTTTAATTATGTGAGGGCAGTTTAAACTCCCATGTAACTAAATTTAAAGACTGCTGAAGACCTGCAGGTGGCCAGGTTGTTTCCTGACATGCGGCAGTTACTGTGGCTGTTGTACCTGAGTTAATTCAGGCATTTCTGCAGAATACAGACTTGGTCATTGTAGAGAAAGAGGGTACAGCCAGAAACAAACTGCTGACACTACTGTCAGTTCCAGAAAATGCTATTTCAGAAACCAACAGCCCCATGCTGTCTCTCAGACAAAGCAAACAGCCTGATGCAGATAGCCACGTTTCTGAAAACACAAAACCTCACAGACTCTAAACACCACTAAATAAAGAAGCAACTCCAAGACACCTAAACCACTAAAAAAGTTATACTGCTTCAAAGGAAGGACAACCTTTGCTGTTTATCTTCTCCACACCTTTGCTATCATAAATCCCCTTTGTTGATAAGTTCCTGACAAATGAATAATCCTTAAACTGTCCTAAGAAAAGCACTGAAATTCTGTTTGTTAAGAACTGACTTTCCTGGTAGCTAAAAATTCAAAAATTAAAAAATGAGAGAGTGCGATACAGGGATGTAATTTTAGGCGAACACTGCACTGGAAATGCTGTGGATTTGTTCAGGAAAGTACCATCCCTGCTGTGCTCCCCCCACAAAAAATACTCCCCAGAGCATTCATCCCATTTGGAAGGCAGGGAAGAGGTCTGTGCAGACCTTCTCCTGGGCATATTGCAGAAGTTGACCAACTTTCTAACAGCAGGCAGTTGTACTTGCATTTCAGCTTACAAATTAAATACTATCACTCTCCTCTCTCATTCTTCAATTGCCCATGCCTCCACATGGCGTTCTTCAGTACACTGCTTGGGCTTTCCATCTCTAGATTAATAATTCATCATAATCAATGTTTGCTGTAAATAAATGGGATGTTATCATTTACCTTTCTTAGACACCAGACAAGAAAAATTAGATTCAAAATATTCAGGCCTCAATATTAGCTTGGAAAAATATTTAGATACTTTTCCATGGTTTTTTTTTTCAAATTCCTTTCACATTTAGAGCAGCTAGACACAGGAAAATATCTTAACACACTGAGTGTTTAGCACACTGATCAGTGCCTGGCAGCAAGCTTCATCAAAAGGTGAACATTTTAGAAGCACTTGCTACTGGAACAGAAGCTTTTTCACACTGGAACAGTGTGACCTTCTTAGGGATGTCTTGAGAAAATAACTCTTTTAACTGGTTGTGCAAACACGTAATTGCATATTGAGCTGTCCACTAGCAATAATATTATATTTTATTAGTACATAAAATGGCAAACTTAAAATCACTTAAGAATTGGGGGGGGAAGGGGGAGGAAACTTAGAAAATGAATATATAATTTGCAGACTTAATTGAGCCTGTAAAGTCTGAATACATTAGGATGAAAAATACACCCAAAATCCACAGTATGAAATGATTTTACAGGGATTAAGGGAACAATGTAACATAAGCACTGTCTTCATGCACAAAGTTGATGTAGGTTTTGAATATTTAGCATCTAAGATATTTCTTGAGTATAAAGATTGTAGAGGGATGCATTTATCATGCTTGTTGAAAAATTATGCGTTTATCAAGCTTGTTGATTTTATACCTTATTTTCAGTGTCTAAGGAAGTACACGCTGCATTTATCTAGAACTGAGCTGTAAGATAACAATTAGCATTCAGAGGGATTTAGTACAGACTGAAGAATTAGTTTATGGATGTAGGTGCTTCTTTGGTGTAGTTCCATCATTCTGTTTCTGGGCACAGCAAGAACTGAGCACCAGAAAAACAGTACCTTTATTTGAAAAGCCCAGGCTGGCTTCCAGAGGGACTCTGCCAGGCAAGCTCCCTTGTTTGACCTTCTCCTGGGGCTCCCAGCGCCCCTGAAATGACTCCTCACAGCTTAACACCACCAAACTCATTCCCACCTGTCATCAGCATCCCGTGACACTGCTCTGCCTCTGGCCTTGAGCCCTCTGCTTTTCTGGGTTATTGTTCTGACTGGTTCAGAGGAGTTACTCCAAACATGAACTCAGTGGCTTCTTAAATGTATATCTCAAGTGACAGGTGAGTGTTTCACACCCTTTACTTTAACGAAGCCTTGTACAAGCTGTCACAACAATGCCTTAATAAATGTTAAATTGGTGACAGACACATAGAAGCCAACTCACGTTAACCACACTTCTCAAACAGAACTGGTCAAAGCCTGTCAGAGCAATAACATTTTGAAAACATATCACTTAATGTTTAATCATCAGCAAGTCATCACTGGGGCAGATCCATCAGCCACTTTGCAATGGGAACTATAGCAAATCACTCCAGAATGACTTATCATTCCATAGGGGCAGAAACAATTCATAATTTGACCATGCCCTCCTACACATTTTCTGACACTGAAAAAGGGGCAGGCTGCTGGATGAACACCCATGGCAAGGACTTGTGTGTCCTCCTTTGATACACAGGATGTAGCACAGTGTAAGTACAAGGCTCTGTTTTAGATGGATAACTGTGTTTTCCCACTATGACGAAATGAAACTAATAGGCACGTTTCAAATATTACTTCAGATGTGAGCTTGGCCTCATTGTTAGTTTTTTGCTGCTATTAATTTATGTTTTTACTCCTCATTTTATATACTTAAGTACCTCAGAGAAGAGTGACCCTCAAGGAAAACACTCTGCAGAAGTCAGCATAGAACCCAAACTCATGCACATCATAGGAAAAAATTCTGAATGCTTTGGCCTCATCTCTAAAACAAAGCTCAAGTTTCAGATCTGTGACAGATGTTAATACTCAATTCACATTTCATGTTCAAACCTGCACTTTGGAAACTTGTCTCAGCTTTGCCACAGGCTTTAGTAGCCAGATCTGCGCACCGTTGACCACACATAGTGGACTTAAACATGACACCATGTCTGGATTACAGAATAGTCTGCCCCATGTGCCACACACTGATGAAGTATAACATATCCACTCCATGCTTAAGTGATCCTTTTCCCACAAAGCCTATTCTTGTGGTTGCAATTAATACTGAGAAGGAACAGGAAATTTTCTGTGCATCCAGAAGTAATTTTTCCAACTTGCCTTCCTACGGAATGAAGCTGATGTACTAACACTGCTTGTTTGTGTACATCCCACCACAACTTCCAAGCCCTCAGTCAATTCTGAACAAATTTAATACACTGAAACAAATTTCCAGTGCATGTCTCCAGTGGGGAAAGGATTGTAGCCTGAGCTCAAATTTTATTAGACATTATAAAATCTATCTCATATAGAGCAAGTATGAAAGTCCCAAACATGGGAAATGCTTCATGCAGAGCATGCACCTACAGGTCATTTAATAGCAACGTGAGACAGAAACCATCATCAATTAGTAATGCTGCTCCCTGAACTAGAGATGCCTACCTGTCAGTGAAAATCCCCTTAAAAAGTCTACAGCATCATTTGTGGTACTAGAATTTATGTGCAGGACTGCCTGCTTTAAAATGCTTATTGTAAATATTTTATATTGCTCTCAACCTGATAGCACAGTGACAGGGAATGTTAGGCATTTGGGATGCCCTGGAGGGGTGAAAATAAGTGATAGCTCTCACCCCCATGCTGCCCTTTGAAGGGACCCTTGTTAGCCAAATAATGCTCTGGGACAGTTGTGGTTAAATCCCAAGAGAGCTTTTGGAGTGTCATCCACAGGAGCCCTGATGAGTGCAGCGGTAATTAGCTCCAGATGAGCACACAGGCACATAACTTTAAGAGGGTCTGTCTGCTCCCATGCTGGGAGAGAAAAGGCATTTCTGCCTAGCAGCCAGGTCAACATGCTCCGGAAACAGAAGGACCTTCCTCGATGGTTCGGTGTCCAGCTAGGTGTGTGTTTTGGAGTGAAGGATGGAAGTGCATTCACTGCCAGTGAAAATTATGGGATCGTGTTTGCTGGGCAGCTGACAAATTCACATAAAATACTATGCCGAAGTTTCTCTGTTTCACAGGGTAGTCCTCTGAGGTCACTGCTCAGCAGCTCAAAACTTGGCTTTCCTACAGGTGTTCACAGTGTGCCAGACAGTTCCCAGGAACATACATAAAGCTCTCTTTCCTAAAACATCTAATCTAAACACCAGTATTGCTGTACTTTTATGTGTATCTTTGTGTGTTCTGGCACCTGATAAAAACTCCATTACTTTCAATGAGTGAGCGTCACCTGGTGATACCACAGCTTCCTCTGAGGAGGTGCTTTCGCAGAGTTCATCCTTAGGTTATACATGGGTTATTTTTTTTTCCCAGAAAACTCCAGGAAAGACATCTGAAAAGCACTCTTGTGCATCTCATTTGGATTCCTTCCCACTGCAGAAGGTACGAGCTAAAGCCCAGCTGCTCTCTGAGAAACTACGGCTCAGCAGCCGAACTCCTGTTGTGTACAGAACAGTGAAAGCACCACACAAATGCCAAGTATTGATGAAGCAGCTACAGGTTCATTGTTAGAAGGACCACTAGTGACTACTAAATGCCATCAGAGGGTTAAGGACAGCCAGTTAGGGTTTAATGGCTCCTCTCAGGATCCTGGGAAACAAGCTTGTAAAAAGCTTCAGAGGCCCACTTTGTTTTTAACTAGCCACAAAGGCATTTAACTGAGCAAGCCAGAGTGGGCTCTCTGATACAAATGGTTCTGGCTGAGCAAAACACACTTGCTGCAGTCTCTCTAAGGGAGAGAATAATTGAATATTCCTGGCTGCTTGGCCCTTGGTGTAGGTTAGACAGGTACTTTTTCTGCAGTCACAGTGGGGTCCTGCAATTTAACACAAGCTTCTAAGAACTTTACATATCCCTAGTCACTGCACACAGGCTATCCAATGATAACCACCTTAATCACTACTGCTGAGCTGAGATTCAAATGTGAAACAGCAGCGCTTTCTGGACCAGCATGACCCTTAATGGAAGGATTCTACTTCTTTAATATTTAAATTTGGTGTCTGCTTCTAAGAGATTTACTAAGCACTGTGATGATTCTGTAATACAAAGTCAACCAAGACCATTTCTTGCATACTTTAAACCCATATTTAACTTCAAAAAAGTTGAAAAAGTTGTCATTGTGGATAGTGTGCTAGAGACAAGGTTTTTGGAGAAACCTTTTGGCTCCTACTTAAGCCTACTCTGCTTGGGACAATGATGGAAGAAATACTATTCTGTGCTCACAAATCCATTCATAAAAGCATACCACAGAAGACAGAAGCAGTACTTCTTTCTAATGGTAATGGAACAGTCCATCAAACCTTGCTTTGCAGCTGGTGCTGGTAGAGTACGAAAAAGAATGCTCACGCCTGCAGATCTGATAACACTGAAATGCTTCCCTTCCACAAACATTCCTACTGTGTTGAACAGTTTGAATTAAACCTTCATCAGTGGCTTCCCAAGTGCAAGGGAAGCCATCAGAGTACTCCCTGAATGGGCTGTCCTGTGCCTTAGTGACAGGAACCAAAGCACTGATGTGTGTAGCACAGAACAAGCATGTTCAATGGGCTGGCCCCAGCTAGCACCTAAAGCTGCCCTAACCTGCCCCTTCTGGGTGAGCCAGCATACACCTCTCCTGGGCCTGCAGTGCTGCTCAAGAGCACAAATGACTCCCTGTCTACAGCTACACCTCTGTCAAAGAGAAAAATTCACTGACTTTTGAAAAGGCAACCACTGTCTTTTTCCCCTTCCTTTCTTCCTTTTCCTCAGCATGCCTAAATCAGGCCTGACTAGAAAAAGACTGTATAATCTTGGTCACACACTGTTGGTTTTATACTCTGGGCAAAGCACAAAACCATGTCCTCGCACACGCTGCTCATTAGAAAGCACAGCCTGAACACAGGGTCCTTTCTAATCTGGGAATTCTGGGAAGCACTGCTGGGGCAGGAGGTGGTACCTGCTGACAACGTTGCCATAGGAAGAGAGTGGAGAGAGCACACATCAGTGCAGTGGATTCAGAGTCCCCCACAAAATGCTCAGGTGGTTCCTATCAAGTTGACATAGGGTGAGAACCTATAACCAAGTCCTCCATTTGGCTCAAAGGCAGAAGACATTTCTTGTGATGGAAGCCTGGAGAGTTTGTGTCAAACACTATTCTAGTGCCCTCTTCTCACCACTTGTATGCTCATATAAAAATCCCCAAAATGTATATGCTAATTTCTTCACCTTCCAAGCAACACATCAAAGCCATTTTGCATACACAGATTTTCAGCTAAGACTTCTATGTTTTTAACTCATTAAAATGTAACTGCTCTTGTTCTCAGTCTTGATATAGCAATCAAAAAACATTAAATGCTCATTTCAAACTACACTGACCGTATCTAATAATGAGGGGATAGGCTATTGCTGTGTATGAAAAATGAATCTCTTCTGTTTGCAAAGGAATTCTAAAGAGCTTAGAAACTACCTGGCTTTTATTCATATTTACAGCTGTGCATCTAAGGTTAGTTAAATTATGTCTTCATTCCTTCTGTTCGTAATGTTTTGGAACATAGTTTGCTGCAGGCCAAAACATTAAACTTAGAATAGACATAAATGTAAGTGGCATTTACCTGAGTGACATGAGGAGTTCCTGAGACTTTGGGAGGCCAGCCAGCCAGCACACTGCACTGAACTGCACATGCAGATAAGGAGTATTTTCTACATTATTTGTGTCCGGTAATTTAGCAAGGAAAAAATTTGCCAAAATTATCTACTCTTCAAAAGTTTTCCAGTATTAGATCATCTCTATTCATGTATTTTTGGACTAGCCAACACTTACAAAAGTAAAACCAAAAAAAAAAGAAGGAAATGTAAAAAGTATCAAATCAAAATAATTAAAAAGCAGTACACTTTTGCATAGATCTGGACACTTACCTATAAGCAGGATTACTAATACATCTGTAATATAATAACCAAACAGCAAAGGCTTCTGCCAGACTTCCACACCAACAGTACCGGTGAGCAGATATGCTGCTATTAATACCTATAGGAAAAAAAGGTAACTTATTTTCAATCCTTTTCTTCTAAAGGCACAGAATTTCACTTATCCCCTTAATACAAATGCAAAAGTAAAAAAAAATAAAATAAAAAAAAAATCTTTCATTTACCTCCTGTCCCTATTTCACCTTCTGCTGCCATGCCAAAACAATTACTTCTAAGCAGTGAAGCAACTTGCAGGGTCACCAACAGAATTGTTTTAAATATATGAAATATGGTAAGCAAGCAACTTCCCTGGTAATGTGTGCATCTGTTTGTATGTGCTAAGGACTACTGACTTACCTGTTCAAAACACCTAAGTTCTAACTCTACTCTTAATGCCAGGTCTCCCCACTCCACATGCACTTCCCTGTTTTTGGATACAGACTTCAGAATTAGCAATGTGATTATTTTTGCAGCTCTGCCCCTTGAACTAATCATATCAGAATAAATGGGGGGGGGAGAAAAACCCTAAGCTCACCTGAAATAATAAAAACATTCAGTGGAATGTGAAGAAATAAAAAGAATGGGAAGGAGATGAAGTCTTCCCTGATTTTTAATTTGTTTGACAGGTAACATCATTATAGGACACACAAAAAGAATCACATAGATGTCATTAGGAGTGAAAGGACACATACACAAGACTCATGAGCACCCAGCTAGAGGGACTGGTGCCCTGCTCTTTCTCTAGCCTGTTTTGTTCTCAGCTGTTTATTTTTGCCATAGGACCCATAAGGGGCTGTATGTTTCATGCTACACTAGCTCTAAATTAAAATGACAATGTTAATTACAACGCCATTTAGAAAACTGCATATTCATCTACTTATTCCCAGGTAACACCCAGTAACCTTTATATTTTCCACTCAATACAGCTTCTTACTCTGGGATGAAAAACGCTTTCCAGCTTTACTTGTATTACAGATTTTACTATTTCTTATTTAGGTTTTTTTAATACTAATTTTTTCTATGTTATGTGTTTTCTCCATTTTAACTTCAACAAACACATTGCTAGTCTTCTGTTAAATTTTAACTCAAAGATACACTGAAAATCTCTTTGTTAATTAATGGGCTTTTTAAGATCACAGATTAGGAGCAGAATGCTGATGTTGCTTAAACTTCTATTACACCTAGAAAACACTACATTTGCTTTCACTTGCTTCTCTGTACCTAAAATCAAGATTCTTGCCCTGTCAGTATGTAGATCTTCAAGAGGTTTTGCTTGGATTTGGCATTGTGGAACTGCAAACATTGATGTTTGAATTGCCTCTGCAAGAACCAGCAGCACAACAGATCTGCAGCAGGGAAGAGCAGGCACTATTGAGTCTCACTATGTCTTGGGCCACTGAAGACAGTGAGTCAAATTTTGGTCTAAGTGAAGGACATTTATAATGAGTTTTGCAATCCGCTACACCAGAGCTAACATTTGGCCTCCTGAAGAAGTTGTATTATATTACCCATAAGACATGACGGATGGAATCCTGACCCCGTCAAAGTTGATGGCAGAACTCCAACTGGCTTTGATGGAGCCTGAATTTACCCTCACACGTTGAATCCTGAACAGACTTTTTTGGCAAGTGATAAAAGAGGAACTTCAGTATTAACCATTATTACAGTCAGTACTTTTGGCAGGGCACTCATGAGCACCACTGTCAGATGTCAGCGCATGTCTAGGAAGAGGAGTGTGGATGCAATGGGCTCTCACAGGGAATGCCCTGCCCTGGGATTTGGTGGTGCAAGACTCCCAGGTTGAGACTGCCTCTTACATAACAGATGTAGCATATGAAAAAGCCACTCCTTGGCTTCAAAATTTTGGTATATTGTTTTTTAAGGACTCGTCACTTTGACTACAGTGAAGCAGCCTCCTGCTTTAGAAAGCAGCTTTCTAAAGCAGTCTCTGGTTTTAGAAAGCAGATCTCCTTTAGAAAGCTGGAACGATAAGAAAATGGCTGTGTCCCTTGAGCTAAGCTATACTAGCAAAAATTTGAAGATTGTCAAAATCATTAGCAAAACCTAAGTCTGTTAATAAGCTGTATAAACTGTTTTAAAGGCACTGCTGGTAAAAAAATAGTAAAGCAGTGTTCCTAAGTGCAACTGAATAATTCTACTAAAGAAAAGATGGCCAAGTTTTTTACTTTTCTCTCTACCATCGACCAGCTTTAGTACTTTTCAGATATAAATGTAGTCTTGAGCAAGTAAAAATAATTGCAGCCTTTTGTAAAATGAGAAGTCCAAATTAACTATCTGTATTTGGTTTGTGTGGCCAGTTTTTGGTAGCAGGGGGGCCACAAGGGTGGCTTCTGTGAGAAGCTGCCAGAAGCTTTTCCCATGTCCAGCAGAGCTAATGCCAGACGGGCTCCAGGATGGACCCACAGCTGGCCAAGGCTGAGCCAACCAGAAATGGTGGTAACGCCTCTGGGATAACAAATTTAAAAAGGAGAGAGAACTTATTGTGCAGCTGTAATTGCTGCCAGAGAAGAAAGGAGTAAGAATATGTGAGAGGAACAGCCCTGCACACAACAAGGTCCATGGAGAAGGGACAAGAGGTGCTCCAGAAGGTGGAGCTGAGGTTCCCCTGCAGCCCATGGTGCAGCCCGTGGTAAGGCAGCTGTGCCCCTGCAGCCCACGGACATCTAGAGGGATGCAGAAATCCACCTGCAGCCCCTGGAGGAGCCCCACACCAGAGCAGGCGGGTGCCTGAGAGGGAGCTGTGAACCTGCAAGAGGCCTGTGCTGGAGCAGGGTCCTGGCAGGTATCTGCAGACCCATGGAGAGAGGAGCCCATGCTGGAACAGGTTTCTTGGCAGGACTTGTGACCCTGTGGGGGACCCACACTGGAGAAGGCTGTGCCTGAAAGACTGCACCCATGGAAAGGTACCCAAATTGCAGCAGTTCATGAAGAACTGTAGCCTGTGGGATGTACTCACGTTGAAGTTCATGGAGAACTGTCTCCCATAGGAGGGACCCCAGGCTGGAGCAGGGGAAGGACTCCTCTCCCTGAGCAGCAGCAGAAACAACCTGTGATGAACTGACCATGACTCCCATTCCCTGTCTCCCTGTGCCAATGGAGGAGTGGAGGTAGAGCCCAGAAAGAAGGGAGAGGTGGGGGAAAGGCGTTTTTAAGATTTGTTTTACTTCTCATTATCCTGCTTTGATTTTAATTCATAATAAATTCAATTTATATCCCCAAGTTGAGTCTGTTTTGCCCTTGATAGTAATTAGTGGGTGATCTCTCCCAGTCCTTCTCTCCAGCTCACAAGTCTTTCATTATATTTTCTCCCCCCTGTCCAGTTGCAGAGGGGAGTGATAGAGCAGCTTTGGTGGGTGCCTGGCATCCAGCCCACCACAGTAACACAAGTGAGAAGTATATTGCAAGGTAATGTAGATGGGTACAATCCTGGATTCCAGCTCTCTGCAGCATCTGACCAGGAGTAATTTTGGCTTGCCAAGACCTTCTCTGTGAGGGTGAGGAATCCTTATGCTGAGAAAAATGTGGAAATACAAGGTGATAATTTGTAGGCTCTTTGATATGGCTGACAGCAGGATTCTGAGCAGGGGCTCCCTATCTTGCCACTATTTTGTAAATAACAGCAACATAGTCACATTTTTTCCTGTGTAAAATCAGAATAATTCTTTGATGTGGCATTGGGAAAATTCTATATATACATAAGGCAGTATAACCCCTCAAAGTCTTCTACCTTCTAGCCTCTTACCTGTTCTCTAAAATATTGGATATTTTTAAATCACCATCTGTTTCATGTCTTTTCACTACTTCAGGTGTAATTTTTGTGACCACGATATTTTAGATTGTGTGTGTACGTGCATTTTTTTTCTCACCATTGATTTACCATTTCTGTTTTACACACAGGCACATTTAGTATGCCATGTGATATTCTACATGGTGAAAAAAAAATCAAATATTTTGTCATCTTTTAAAAACATGTGGATATTCTTTTAAATTCTTTATGATTCAAAAAAAACCATGACATTACTGTAATACTCAATTTCACTAGCATGTTGCTATAGCATTAATTGTTCATGTGCTGAAATATTTTCCATTAACACAGTGCTCAAAATAAACATCTAGAAAACAAAGTCATTTAAAATACAAGGCTACTTTATTCTTCTGATAATAAATGTGACACTTGCCTAAAAGAGTAAGAATGATTTCCTACAAGCTATTTCAATAGCAGTTAACTTTAATGTGATGTGCAATTTTTCCATTTGATTTTTTTTCTCAGTTTCTTTTCTTTCAATAAATAGTTGACGGTTGCAAATCATAGGCTTTGAAAAGGTTTACCTAAAAACATCCCTTTGCATTTAGACATTATAGATAAATAGTTAAACATGTGGAAGATTAATTAATCAAGAAAGGTTTGTGGGGAATCATAATCAAGTGGTTAAGAATGGAGAAGTCTGCTGTAGAAAAAGCCTGTGCACAGCAGGTTCTTCTGTTCAGATTTCACATGGATACACCATGGGGTTTCCCTCAGATAACTGAGTATTGCGATCAGTTTCCAGCCATGTCCGGAGGCACCTTGAAGCAGACACCATGGTCTGGCCAGCACTGCTTCCTCACTGCTATCAGTTCTCTTACTTCAACAATTCCATTGTGCTCCAACTTTGGAACTAAGTAATAATATTTTTTCTTCACATGAAAGGCTATGCTTTCCACAGACACTTCAAATTATAAGAGCTCAGAAAGTGAATATCCTTTCAACTGAAATTAAATTGCGAATCCTGATAATGTGACCAAAGAACAACATTATTTGCATCTTTATTTTGCTTTTTAATAGAAAAGTTTTTTGCCCCTCAGAAGAGGTAGAAATTTTTTCCAGATGTGATGTGCACTTGCATTGTTTGGGATTTCTCTGTCAGTTCCTGAAACACTGGCTGCCATGGTACATCCCTGGAAAAGGTCATATGAAACATATTTCAGCATGAGTTTTGTAAAAAAGCTTGTCAAAAGAAAACCTGGTATATGGCATCCATGAAAGAAACCTTCCCCAGCTTTGACTGAAAGGAAGGAGAAAGGAAGTTCTACGATGTTTCAGTTGCTAGGGGCATTGTGTACTTCATTTATTCAGAGTTCAAGGCAGGCAGAGAGCTCTCCCAGAGGCTCTAGGTGGTACTGTCCAAAGCCGTCAGGCAGAAGCAGCTGGGAAAGCATCTCAGACTGAAACCCTGGGGCTCATGGTTCAATACCCATCCCTTCAGGCATGACTCTCTCTATAGATAAGATTCCTGGTCATCCTCTCCTAGCAGGGCAAGGGCTGGGCCAGAGAGAGCTGCCTGTTGCCTTTAGGATTTTGCTGCTTGTGCTTCTTCTGAGCTTGCCCTCTTGGCTGGGGAGAGGGAGAAGAAGGAGATTGGAATTGTCTGGGTTGCTGCAGCTCTCACACAGCTCTTCACTTCTAAATTTTTAATTAAGAATATAAAGGGTATCTCCCATTACACTTAAGGCAGCACCAATGGGGCGGAGGTATCATTACATCAAATTAAGGAAAAATTAGTACTTTGTTCCCCTGATATGAACTCAACCACAGCGGCTTACAAAAAGCAACAGCAGGATTAGGTGAGTATTTCATTAGGGTAATATTAAAATTCTTCAGAAAGAAAACATATTTTTTTTACAAACAAAACAAGAGGATGTCTGTGAAAATTAACATATGGCAAGAAGCCAGAAATTTTAAGGTCTCAGGAAAGCTTTGTCTTTTTTTTTCTCCAAGAAACTTAATTTGCAGATACTAGCTTTCTTTGGTTGGTCTTGTGACAAAAATAAAAGTCTTCGTTTTCACAATATGTGTCCAAGAGAATTTCTCACAGATCATAACAGAGGTTTATTTTTTAGTCTTTTCTTCAGACCGTGACTTTTGAGGTTTCCAATAGGTGTGCTTACTCAAAAGTGTACAAAGATTGTATAGATGCTATGGTACAGAGGCTCCTCTCCCTGCACCTTTTTGTGCTACTCAGGAATCAGCACAGGATAGATCCTTGTGCAGGAAGGAGGAGAGACAGGAATAGCTTTCCCTGCTGCATCTGCTGCCACCTTGATTCTGCATCCACAAATGCAACAGTCCTCTAACCAAGCATCTCTCAGACACATTACAGCCGTTTTTCAAGTTTACAAACCACAGCTTCCTGTAAATGGTTGTCTGCTGTAATCAAAGCTAATTGGAGTGCCAATTACAGCCCAGCTAGCGTAATTGGGTTACCAGTTCTGATGAGTCATCAAGTCACAGAAAAACGTGATGTGCATAAAGTCCCACAGATCTCTCTGTCTATAACAAGGTACTTTTTCATGAGGAACAGCAGCTCTTTTTCTAGCACAGCTAAGGCAGAGCCCGTGAGCTGTCTGTGTTTATGTACCACGGAGCTGACTCAGCAGCAGTGTCCTGGGAGACACAGGCCAGTTTAGTGCTCATTAAGGCCATCAGTCCTCTATTTGCACGCTTACAGCAACTACTGATTTTCTTGAGTTCTGTGGTGATAACGAAGCCCAAACTTCCTGGCTACCATCAAATTTAAAAGCAGAAGCAGGGGACTAGATCACCTGAGTGTCTGACATGTCAATGCAACAGCATCAAGTTGTAGGTGAAATTACTGAAGACAGAACAGAGAGGCGCATTCCTGCAGCAATCCAGCTAGGAATGCCATGAAGGAAATACTGAACTAAACATTGTGAATCAGCCTGGAAGCAGCTAGTGAGTGCTTCCACTCTCTGTCTCTAAATGTGACTGTGGGAATGCCTGGCAGAGAAGCAGCAGGAAAAGAAAACATTACCTTTCTTACTCATCACCAGCCATTTGCTGTTTTTGCCAGTATCCTCCAAGTTACTGGAGATGATAGTGCACATATATAAAATTTACTGAATGGGTTTACAAAACAAGAACAAATTTTTAGGGGAATTAAGATATTTTACTAGACTAGTTAGTAGAGCTGGAAAAAACACATTATGTACTTTCTGGTGTGAATGTAATGTGTTTTGGACTAATGGAAAAATACTACCTTGATCTACAAATCCTGCCTTCTCTTTGTTCATAGGCAATCACAGCTGTAACACCTATTTTTTACAGATGGGAAAACAGACATACAGAGGTTTCAACAGTACAGTCTTCCACCACTGCTGATGACTGTGCCAAATAGCATCAAAAAAATCCTTACATTTACAAGCTTATCATTTTGACTGTAATCAAGTCATCACAGAAGGTACTAGAAAGCAAGTGAGCAGGACAGCAGTTCAGCATCAGAGGGGAACAGGAAATAGCACTTGTTAGCACTTTGCATCCCACTTAATCAAAGCAGTTTACAAACTTTACTGATATTCAGCCTTGCCAAAAATCTGTCAGGCAGGGAAATATTATTACCATTATTTCCCAGATGAGAAAACAGTGCCACAGGCACAGGTCACTAACAGGCACTGACAAAGTTAACAGTACTGCTCTGCTAGTGGATACCCATTCCCAGATTTAACCACTAATACAGTTTGGATGCGGTAGCAATCCAGCAGAGCTTTCTAAACATTCACATGTACAGTGATCATCTGAGCAACAAGTGAAATAGGCTTGAACATGGCTTCTCCTCTCCTGCTGGAAGAACTTCACGAAGAAGCCTTACACAGACATGGCTGAAACTTGCAGACCAGCTGGCTGCCTAATGTCTTAGTCCTGAGCCAACTTCTTCTTCCAAAACCTATTTTCTAGGGGATGACACAGATGCACCACATCTGGACCACCATCTCCGAGCTGTTCCCAAACCACTGGATTCTGATTATGTTTACAGCAACACATATGCAGCCATTAATTCAAATACTGTATTTCCATTAAAAAACATATTTGAGTATTTGTCGAACTTCTTTTCAATTATTTGGCTGCACCTTTCATCTCGTGCCTGTGACAGGAAGCTCAGAAGACTGACTGTGCTCTTCAGGCTGCAAGACCTTGGCTATCTGAGACACAGATAAGCCAGCCCACAGAAATCTCAGTGCCGGGCTCTTGCAAGTGCACTGATCTTGTTAATACTGTTACTCTTCTGTGCACTGAGGACACCATTCACTGTGGTGCCCTGGGCATGTTTCTGAAGAGGTCCACCTCAAGATAGGGCTGTAAACCAGACAAGAACTCAGATGCTGCTGACTGTGGGCTGATAAGTAATTCACGTTACTGAATGTCTATGACATTTTGACATCCATGATGACTTGGACTTTTTTTTCAAAGGTAGAACTCACTTGACAACAGTTAATGCTCACTGCATAGGTACAATGCTATTTCCATTACCACATTTGTTGTAAAACAAGGTAGAATTGAGAAAGTCTGGTAGTGTGTAACTAGGAAATTACTGTTAATAGATATTACTTGGACTAATTCACATCGTGCCTCACAACCTGGTATAGGGGGAAAAATTGCTTATGGCTTCAGATAGCACAGTAATTTTAATACCACAAATCAAATGCAGTTAAATGACATTCTCATGGGCATTGTCTGGCTGCTAGGCTTGCTGCAAGCCTTTTTTTCTCCTGCACGGCAATGAATCTCTGATGCTGACAGTTTGCTCAAGAGCAGCCCTTTACTGCAAATGCAGAAAATATTTCTGAATTACTTTCAGGGTTTTGCAATTTCACATATTTTGGTATCTCAGCCAAATATATTTGCCTTGAGCTCTATTTTTCTATTGCTTTAATATCATGAACACAATTACATAGTTAAAAAACCAAAACCGGGATGATAAATACTTACCACTTGGCTTATATCATATCCCCAAGGAAGAAAAAGAACTCCTGTGTTATATTTCTCCCAGTGTGAACACATGAAGTTAAACAAGACAATGCTTAAATATATATACATTGTATATACAGAAACTCCAGTCTTCCCATTGTCACGGGAACAGACAGAAAAAAAAGAAAGCACAAAAATGGAGGTAGCCCAGCTATCCAGCCCGTGGTCAAATAGTTCTCCCAGGGGAGTACTGGACTGAGTCCTTCGAGCATGTTTCCCGTCTATGGAGTCTAGAAGGATTGAGAAAGGAAAAGAAACAAAGAATTAGAGCACAACAAAAGGAGTAGCTTTCTTCAAATACACTTCACTACTGCCATATATAACATGCAGGAAAATTACACTGATGACAGCAAACTGAGGCACAACAGCCCCCTCAATGCAAACAGGTTAGATCTGCTCATAAAATAACTGCTCCAGTTATCAAGTAATTTTTCAGTCCTTACCTCAGCTCTGAAACTAAATGCCACCTTCCTCATGAGTCTTCAAAAGACATTCATAATTACTTGCCCCCAGTGGTCTTGAAACACTTTTACATCAGTCCCTGCAACTAGGTTCGAGTGCTGAAAAGTGTCCATAGGGCTTCTTGCCCATCCATTGGTGTTTTGGACCCTCTGAGTCTTCAGACCTCTTGTGGGGTAGATTCACTAAAGCATTTTAGTTGCCTGATGCTCAATACCTCAATGACTAACAGTTACATGGCACCTTTAAGGAGTAAATTTAATAAAATTTATTTGTATTTGTGCCTACATATATTTTAAAGTGTTTTTCAGTTGAAATCTTGGTATACAAGAGTGTACCCAGATGGCCAAAAAGGCCAGTGGCATCTTGGCCCGTATCAGCAATAGTGTGGCCAGCAGGACCAGGGCAGTGATGGTCCCCCTGTACTCATCATCGGTGAGGCTGCACCTTGAATCCTATGTTCAGTTCTGGGCCCCTCAGTCCAAGAAGGATATTGCGGTGCTGGGACGTGTCCAGAGAAGGGCAAGGAAGTTGGGGAAGGGTCTGGAGCACAGGTCTTACGAGGAGTGGCTGAGAGAGCTGGGGGTGTTTCTCTTGGAGAAAAGGAGGCTCAGGAGTGACCTTATCACTCTCTACAGCTACATGAAAGGAGGTTTTAGCTAGATGGGTGTCAGTCTCTTCTCCCAGGTACAAGAAGAAACGGCCCCAGGTCACGCCAGGGGAGGTTACATTGGACATTAGGAAAAATTTCTTCACCAAGACGGTTGTCAAGCATTGGAACAGGCTGGTCAGGGAAGTGGTGGAGTCACCATCACTGGAGGTGTTTAAAAGATGTGCAGATGTGGCACCTGGAGACATGGTTTAGTGGTGGACTTGGCATTGCTGGGTTAATGGTTGGGCGTGATGACCTTAAAGGTCTTTTCCAACATGTACGATTATATGATTCTAAGAACGCATTATAGTTAAGGTGCATTATGTGTTGATCACTTTTAGTATTGAGTGCTTGAAAAATGGTCCAACACTGTTCTGGACCTTACTCTGAGGGTGCAGTTGGACAATATGGTTTGAGTGGATCTGATAGTTCACTGCTGTCGAACAGGGTGACCTGCAGCCTGTTCAGCTGGTGGAAAGACAGCAAACATTACATTTTCTTCTAGGTCACTGAATTGGTGCTGTAAATGGTACAAAATGCAAGGGAGATGGCACAAGGGAGGGACGGTGAATGCAGGGAGTAGAAAGGTGGTCTAGCAGCTGTAACATTTCTTAGTTGTAATGTCAAACCATACCCTTAGTCTCTTCTCTGAGACCAGGCTGGTGAAAAATAGAACTATTTTCCTCTTAAAGTTAAGTGTAAAGATGCAGGATGAATCTCTCAGGAAAAAAAACAAACCCTGCAGATTACTTACTGTTGCCTTGAATCTCAAAATAAAATTGAGATGTTTTTCTTTTTGATATTACTTGGAAGGTGCCACAGCTAACAATTATTAGCTATTGATGGCATTAATAAGCCAAAACTGACTAGGAACACAACTCAGCAGAGTGAGACCAAAGATGCCACAGCTGCTGTAGATCATACGCTACTTACTTCTCCAGATTATTTGGCAGTACTACAAGTTTTGTTTAATGTAAATATACTTCAGGGACCTAAACCAGGAAAACATGGGATTTCATTTTGTACAGATTTTAAACTGTACCTCTATTGTAATACCTAAGCAGCTGTGAGATATCCTCTGCTCAAATACAAATCTCTTGAGACAGTTCTCACAACTCTAAAACTTAAATATCTCATAGAGGATTTCAAATATAGCTTGCCTCCTTCTAGACACATTCTCTCTCTATTAACATTTCCACTGAATTTTCAGCATCTTTCTGAAATGTGCAGAAAGAAACCTGTATAAGCTTGAGGTTACTTGAATGGTGTTGCTATGAAAGTAGAAATTCTTCCATTCATTAAACAATTTCTCTGAAGCTTAACTAGCAAATAAGGATGTAAAAAATCCTCAAGAGTTTATGTTTTATATTCCAAGAACACCTATCCCAAATCAGACAGAATTCAGTTACACAGGTGTTACTATTTAAAATAAGAATGTTAAAAGATTCGTCTGTTTATAAATTTTAGGTTGTCACACAAGTATATAGATACTAAAATATATACCTCGCAGTGAAATAATGGTTTTCGTTTTGCAAGAACCTTGGTTTTTCTAAAAAGAGGCTTATAATGTTGTCATAAAATATAGTACTTCTAATTATAAAGGTCATGGAGAAAAATACAGGAACTATATGACACATACATAAAACCGGATTTTCAGAAATCCTTAACCACATTTTCCGTGTAGTTTCATTAGTTTTTTAAGAGACCGGAAATATTTTCTGGTTTACGTTTCAGTTTGAAATCATTCATGCCAACAATGGTGTGTGTTTAATAGTGGACATACACTGTCTCACACTTCCATTGCTTTAGAATTCTTATATTATGATTTTGCCTCACAAAGGTTCATAAATATTCTGTTTTATTAAAGTTTATATAACTTTTAAGGAGTGGAATTCAAAGTAACAGCAAAGAGCACTCCATTTCACAGAAAGGAAATGATACCAAACTACCTTAAAAAAGCAAGGGGAGGAAGAACAGCATGCTAGGGAATTTGGAGACAGTAACTGTGTCATTAAAATAAGCTGAGAAAGATTACAGTTGCAAATTTAGTTAGTTATTATGGCTCTTTGCAGTGTTCCAGAGGGAAAACTTTGGCCATGCAAAATTAAATCTGAGGCTAATTATTTCATGAAGTGGCTTGGACAGCAGACATAAAAATCTACATATGCATTAGTTCATTATAGCTTTGACTGTCAACATCATATTCCTTGTCTTCCAAGTATCAGGAACTCTAGGCCTCACTGGCAAATACCATCTGCATTAAATATCTCAGAAGCTGAACTTCCCATGTGCCTTCTGGGGTGCCATACAGTAACACTTCCAATATGTAATTCCAATTTATGAAACAATAGTCACTTCATTAAATTCCATACAATGACATAAAAAATGGTTTTCACAAAAGAAACCACTGCTTCTGAGTACAGAGAGCTGATACACAAATCTGACTAGTAGTCAGCTTCAAGGGATGGTTGTCCCATTGCTTTTTATGCTACAAATACAAAGAAATTCAGGACAAAAAGATTTTGGCACAGTCTCACCAATTGAATAGAAATGCCAAGGTATGCACAATGCAGAGCGAGATGTCTGCCCAAGGGGATACCCCCAGGTCAGTCAAGGTGGCTCTGCATGCATGGGTCTGATTCCAAAAGCAGTCAGCCCCTTTGCACAGCACTGCAGCCTACACATATAACACATCTGTACGAAGCCTGAGGATCTCAAATATGGCACACAAAGGTATGGCTACACTGCAGTGGCCTTACCAGAAACAGCTCCAAGGAGAGGGTACATTTAGAATCAAAGAATAGACTCATTAAGGTTGGGAAAGACCTCCAAGACCATTAAGTTCAAACTCTGACTGAACACCACCATGTCAACTAAATTATAATTCTAAGTGCCATGTCCAGTAGTTTCTTGAACACCTTCCAGGGGTGATGACTCCACCACCTTCCTGGGCAGCCCATTCCAAGGCTTAACCACACTTTCAGATAAAAAGTTCTTCCTGATGTCAAACAGAAACCTCCTCTGGCACAGCTTGAGATCATTTCCTCTTGTCTTGTTGATCGTTGTCTGAGAGAAGAGACCAACTCCCA